>JAPYZD010000894.1:0-26118 GCA_030522725.1 Ichneumoninae sp. B BG-2022a
TTAGGATTAATTTAGTCTATTTTTAATCTTCATCTTTTTGTCACGAGACAAAAAATGTCTCATCTCGAATAGAGGACACGATCCATTTTGCCCCGCTCTACCCCACAATTTATAGATCAATCATGCCATACATTCGGGCAAGATTTTTCTCTCAATGCCATAATTGCCTCGATTATCTCCTCGCTTCGCCGTATTCGATGTCACCCCCTCGTAATTCTAAGTTCCGCTCTTTCCCGATCGAGGATCTCGGGATCTGCATCTCTCGCAGGAGGAATTCGCCTCGAGCGAATAGGAACAGGACGTCACGTCGAGCGTTCCTGGCAGCCTTTGGAGCGAGCCGTGTTGAACAAATTTAGTATGAATTTAGTCTATTTTTAGTCGCGGCATGCGTTCGAGCGTCGCGATGTCCACTTTATATCTCTCTTCTGCCCTACGGGTCTCTTCGTGTATCTATCTGTCTCCGGCAGTTCGAGCCGGAGAGCTCGAATCGTCATTAAAGCTCTGGTAAATGAGTTAGTGGGACTGGCAAGAGCGCGGTGGTAACAATTTGAGGGGAGCCGAGGACGAGCGACTTATTTCAGCCCGAGACCATTTGCTCTTGGACTCTCGACAATTCCTATACCCCGAGCAATGCCGTCGAAGAAGCTACCGGTGTTGAATCGGCGCGCTGACGATTCTTATCCGAGGTCAACGTACAGCTCAAAATTTCGGGCCGTACTAAACGGGCAATTTAAATTGTCGTATTGTCAAATATTTTCAAATATTTACTTGCAGCGTAAATATTAATCCGGGTGTAAATTAAGTTGCAGTGATCACAATAATTGCGGAATTTTTTTTCCCTTTTTCATTTATGGCACGGCTAGATTTACTGTGAAATTAAACGACAGCAATGATCTTCCATATTTTCGCGGATTTTCTGCACAAAAATATGCATTTTTTTTTGTTCGAAAACACCTAATTCGCTAAAAGACCTATCGCTAAGGTATGAACGATTTTTAACGTTTTTAACGTTAGTTAGAATTTACCTTTTCTGATCTCTCGGCGGCGGCTGATGTTGCTGGGTTTTTAGTTTATTTTACGGCTTTATAATTATTTTTCGCAACTTTTGGGTTATATTCTTTTGGATTATGCTTTATCATCGCTTGTGATACT
Source organism: Ichneumoninae sp. B BG-2022a (assembly GCA_030522725.1). Classification (NCBI taxonomy): domain Eukaryota; kingdom Metazoa; phylum Arthropoda; class Insecta; order Hymenoptera; family Ichneumonidae; species Ichneumoninae sp. B BG-2022a. The sequence goes on from JAPYZD010000894.1 coordinate 1,153, forward strand.
TTATTTCCTTGTAGTATTTTCATTATTATCTCATTATTTTTGTTGTAATATTTTTTATTATTGTTTTCGCATTACCTTATGTTATTTTTACAGTTTTCATTTATGCTGGTTTTTGGATTACTTGTGATCTGTATTTTGTACGGCACGGTGTTCTTAGGGGGCTCAGGCCCTAGAACTCGAAATAAACAAATCTATCTATCTATCTATCTATCTATCTCTCAATCAGAAAAGGTAAATTGCTTCGTCCTATTAAAATGAATATAAAATTTAGAATCAACGTTAAAAAAATTCAATTGCATAAAAATTTTCCACGCAAAGTTCCTCTTCGCGCGCGGGCGTAATTAAGCATCGCGTAGTTGAGAGCGCCGGACCTTGTCCGGAGTCGGTATTTGTACGGTTACACCGTACCGTGTATCGACAAGCGTGTTACATCAGCGGCTTGCCAGTTTGTTTCGCGAATTCGCGTCTTATTGGATTAAAGACATTTCGAGAACTTGTAATGGGATGGTCCGAGAAATCGTCGACTTTTACGAGCGAACAGCGTCGAAATCGATTCTCTCAGGGACGAGCGAAGCGGCAGAGCTTCCAGGCTTACGCATCCTAGGTGCGACGAGATATGCGCGCGAAACGATTATATTACGTAAATCGTTAGTCTTGATTGAGCCGACTCTGCGCTCGGTGTACTCGACGCGTGACCCTCCACCGCGATCACACCAGTCAGTTGAATCACCTCCAATGCGTCGATAACTGCCTCTAAATCTCAATTCCGCTCACCCGCGCATCATCCGGACGGTCTCGCATGTAATTCCGGAGATCAAGATTCAACGCGGCCCACCATCGTCGCGTAAGAAAAAAAAAATTAATGAGAAATTTTCCCGTAACTTTTTCATCATCGATATGCACGAGATGTGCCTTGCGAATCGAGCTTTGAATAATAAAAAAAGTCCTCGAGCAATAAAATATTAAGAAAAAAATAGAGCTGGCGCGGTCGTATGAAAAAACTACTTTGAATAATGAAAAACGCAAAAGAAAAATGTCAGCATATAAATTGTTATACTTCGCTGTATTTCCTTCGCCAATAATCGAGGTCTCGTTAACAACCGGCATCCGATATTATTTACGCGGTTCAATCTTAGTTTCATTCGTAATCACGATGATAAAAAGTGCCAAGGTCGGAAAAAAAATAAAAACGTAATTGGCAAAAAAAATACACTCACCGATACCGAACCGATAATTTCCGGATATCTCACCTCGAACCTGCAATCGAAGAAACATTACATAAAATGTGCTGCAGCTAGATTAGTACAATCGGTAGCGGCTTGCCTTTGTCAATAACAGGTAACATTGTACACGCGATGTCTTTCAACAGCGCACACGGCAACAGTTTCATTAGATACTTCACATGTGACCCTCGGACGAACCCGACGGCCTTGACTAACGCGATTGGAAAGTATTACTGCAGTCGGTGCCGAGGAAAACTCGACGGGATAAACGGAAATAGGTGCGGGCTGGCTGATAGACCGGTGATAGAATGCGTGAGGTCATTGAATCCAGCTCGGATAATAGTTGAGAACCATTTAAAGTGCTTATCGATTTACTTGATTAGTTAAGTGCTGACCAGTACTCGTGAGGTGCGGTACTCAAGTACTGCACAGTACTTCTACGGCACTTAGTGGAGAGCAGGCCAAATCGGGCTGCATCGGTGGGGCAAAATGGGACGTGGTAAAATTATTGATTTTTCTTCCCGTTTTGGCCCACTGTCCCATTTTACCCCGCTCTCCCCTACTTGAAGTGTTTCAAGATTGGATTCAAGATTGGTTTTATTTTTTTAGGGCCCAGGAACCAATACCCTTCCCCAGACACACGAGAAGCATCCGACGACCGGTGTAAAGTTCGGATGGATTCAAGGAGTTCTGATGCGATGTCTTCTCAATATATGGGGTGTTATGCTCTTTCTTCGACTCTCCTGGGTCGTTGCACAGGCTGGAGTCGGTGAGCTTTTGATTTTTATTTTTACTCCATTTCTTCAGAATTTATGGAATCCTTCGACATTAGTCGGCATTTTAGAGTGTTAAGGAGGGAGTCTCGCTGCGCGCTTATCTTTTTTTATAGAACAAAAATCAACGATTACTTAAAAATCTGAAAAAATTCATACGTATTCAGAAAATAAACGAATCATTTTCATAAAAAAAAAAATTTTGTTGCCGGGTAATTTGTTAACCACTTAATTTTTTGATGAATTTGTTGATAACATTTTGCAATTATTATTACGCAAAATTAATCTTCTCAGTACCTTAAAATCTGATAAAAATCATGTATACTAATACATGATTTTTATCAGATTTTTACACCATCAAGAAGTACTTGCAATTTTCTGTTATTGTTGTCGAACTTATCCGAAGTCAGCGCGCAGCGAGACTCCCTCCTTAAATCGGGACCTAATAAGGTCTTGAAAAGGTCTCGTCAGTTTTCGAACCTCGTCAGGTAACGCTCTAAAATTTCTATCAGGGCAGAACAGCGATTTAATTATTGAGCTTTAATGTTTTTGCGACAACGACATCCTTAAAGCTTCTCATGAGAGGAAGAGTGCAGATAAAAATCGAAGAATCCTTGCTGTTTCAGGAGAAGCTGTACTGCTGGTACTCACAACGACGGTAGTTACGACGATAACGTCTCTGTCCATGTCCGCTATCAGTACGAACGGACTCATCAAAGGAGGTACGGCGGAAGCTTCTGCGATGGCAAGCGGCATGCGAGGCCTCAAACGATTGTCTTATGTTTTTTTTTTCTACTTTTAATGACCACGAATATCTTTTTTTCAGGCGGAACGTACTACATGATCTCGAGGTCTCTCGGTCCCGAATTCGGAGGATCGATAGGTCTAATATTCTCGCTGGCGAACGCCGTGGCGTGTTCAATGTACGTCGTCGGATTCTGCGAGAGCATGGTTGACTGCCTCAAGTCCTATGGAGTCTGCATCGTCGACTGTGACAACACGGACATCAGAATAATAGGTGCGACAGCTTTATTATCTAATTTACCTTCAACAACTATTTTTTTACAATTTTTTTTACGTTTTTTTTAAAGGCTGCATCACGATAGTGCTACTTCTCTTGATCGTAATGATCGGTATGGAGTGGGAAGCGAAGGCCCAGTTCGGCCTTTTGGTTATCCTTCTGATGGCGATAGTGGATTTCGTTATCGGTTCGTTCATGGGACCGAAAAATGAAGTCGAAAGGGCCAAAGGTTTCATCGGCTACAGTGGTTAGTTGTTTACTCTTTTCATCCATTCTTCCCGCTGTCTATAAAAAATGTCAATTGTTAAAATTTTTTTCTTTTATCGACAGCCAATCTTCTTACGGAGAACTTCCGTCCAGACTACAGACACAGCGAGGGTGTGAATCACAATTTTTTTTCAGTACTCGCTATATTCTTCCCAGCGGCAACAGGTATTCTGGCAGGTGCGAATATATCCGGGGACTTAAAGGTGATTTGGTCCTTTCGACCGTACCGCGTCGTAGACGCGATATTAATTAATATATATTTTTCTGTTGGATATTAATGCGATACGAAGATTAATTATTATTAATAATTGAACGTCTGATTCTCAGGATCCACAAACGGCCATACCGAAGGGAACGCTCTTGGCAATTCTCATCACCACAATATCCTATCTTCTGATGGCATTTATGGTCGGTAGCAGCGTCCTGAGAGAGGCATCGGGAAACGTAACCGATCTACTCACTTTCGTCGCCAATAATAACATCTCTCAGGAAGTTCTCCTCTCCAACGGTTCAGCGATTCTCTACAACGCCATCAACATCGTACTAGACACTTCCATGGTGGATAACTCAACTGAGAATAATGCAACTGAACATAACACGGTAGAGAGACCGTGGAGCATTTACGGGACGGATTTCAATTGCACCGGTGGCTGCAAATACGGAAGTCACAACAGCTTTCAGGTCCGTTGATTCGGGAACGTCATTACAAAGTATCGTGCCGCTTGAGGCTATGAGAATACCGTGCAACCAGTCAGGCACAATTTAAGCCGGGACTTTTAGCATTCCCGCATTTTTACGATCTCTGAACGTTGTCTCTGAACGTAAATCCAAAGATTACAAAATTTACTACTTTAAAAAATCATACTCCGAATAGACACAAACTCATTGTTAAATTACCATTGTTTTAAATTACAACAACAAAAATTATTCAATATTGATCAGGTCAACTTGTTTTTGAAATTAATTTTATTTACCGTTTAGTGACTTCAATTTTGGGACTATTGATTTAAATTGCCCGTTTATTGATATATTTTATACCTTTCCAGTAACGTTTGTCATTAATTATGTAGGTGATCGAGCTCGTTTCCGCCTTCGGACCGTTCATCTACGCGGGATGTTTTGCAGCAACATTGTCCAGCGCTCTGGCCTCCTTGGTCTCGGCGCCGAAGGTTTTTCAAGCTCTCTGCCAGGACCATTTGTACCCGGGTATTCACTGGTTTAGCGGTGAAAAGGGAAAAGAGCCGGTCAGAGGATACCTCTTGACGTTCGTCATAGCCGTTGGTTTTATTTTGATTGGTAAAACCAATATCGCGTGTAAAATTTTAGCCAATTTTCATGAGGCAACGATTTCCAATTTTTTTATCGATCATCCCTCTGTTTCAGGTGAACTGAACGCGATCGCGCCGTTGATCTCTAATTTCTTTCTCGCCGCTTACACCTTGGTAAACTTCAGCACCTTTCACGCCTCTCTCGCCAGACCCATAGGCTGGCGGCCGACATTCAAGGTTTGCCTATATACCAAATTTTCACACCTGTATCGAAAATTCAAAAAATATTTTTTTTAATATGCAATTTAATTTTTGCTCCCCACAGTATTACAACATGTGGCTAAGTTTGGCTGGAGCTATTCTGTGCGTCGCTGTTATGTTTCTGATCTCCTGGTGGACCGCCCTCCTTACTTTGTCGGTCGTGCTCGCCCTTTACCTCGTCGTCGCCTACAGGAAACCTGGTAATTTTATCTTGGTCCCTTTACCTGTCTCAATTAACGAAAAAAAATAAAAAATATTAACCATTTATAAGTCACACCTGTGTCCCCACTTTTAGGCGCTACTCGCTTTCAGCGCGTTAGTCCGGTTTCGGTACGATTTTGGGCGGTGTGACTTATAAGGGATAATAAAGTGATCAATGTAAAAGATAAAAAAAATCCTAAAAAATGCTATGTTCTCGCAGATGTGAATTGGGGCTCGACGACTCAGGCTCAGACCTACAACAACGCATTGACAGCGGTCCAGCAGCTCGACAGGGTCGAGGAGCACGTGAAAAATTATCGTCCCCAGCTCTTGGTACTGAGCGGCACACCGAGCGCGAGATCGGCGTTGGTGGATTTTGCTTATCACATCACGAAGCGCCAGAGCCTGCTGATCTGCGGTCATATCGTCGAGGTATGACGTTTTCGGGATCGAATTATCAGCTCAAATATTATCATAATTGCTGTATCGTCGTGTTATTTTTCAGACTCCACTGTCGTACAAGACTCGCTACACGATGAACGCGAAAGCGACTGCATGGTTCAGAAACAGCAAGATTAAAGCTTTTTACACCGTCGCCGACGGCGCCAAGTTCCAGGAGGGAGCTACGTCTTTTTTGCAAGCCTCCGGCTTGGGAAAATTGCGACCGAATATTCTGATGATGGGCTACAAGCAGGACTGGGCCACTTGTCCGAGAGAAAATCTTAATATGTACTTCAACGTGATGCAGTGAGTTCCTTTGCCGCTACATAAAAAAAAAACAATTAATCGATATTAAAGTCGAATTTTATTCTTTGCGGAGAAAAATAAACAAGAATAAATAAAAATTACTATTCTCGTTTCTAAATCGGTTAATGGTTTGTAGAAGCTCAGTCAGACTTCGATACCACACTATAATATAAATAAATAATAGTTGTGATAAAATAATCAAATAAATTGATAATACCTTCTTGCAGCAAAGCGCTGGATATGCACGTAGCGGTCGCGCTTCTCCGTCTGAGCGAAGGTTTGGACCAGAGCGCCATAGTCGGAGACGTTGAAGATCAGAAGAAAATGACGATACGAGGAAATCAAAGTTTCTCTCAACTGAGTCAAGGTACGGTTTTACAAAAAAATCTCGATTCCTGGCGTCAGGTCGTATGAAAACCTGAACGAGTTTTGTTTTTCGTTTTGCTTCCGTATCAGCGAGCAGTACTTCGGACATCTCGATGCCCGGTAGCCCACCACCGAGAAGATCACGGGTTATAAACGAATATCCGGACGCTTCGCCGGAGGAACGTCGAGACAAGAGCCAAACCACTCCGAGTCAGACCATCGTTCCTATATCGAAGGACATTGTCGGTCTTGTTACGAAGTTTCAGAGGAAACAGAAAAAGGGCACTATCGACGTTTGGTGGCTCTACGACGACGGTGGTTTGACTCTTCTGCTTCCTTACATCATCAGCACCAGACGCAACTGGGCCAACAGCAAACTTCGCGTTTTTGCGCTGGCGAACAAGCACTCCGAGCTGGAGTACGAGCAGAGGAAGTGAGTCGGCAGATAAAGTTTAAATCATAAAATATAACGATTTCGTAAACGTTTCGTAAACGTAACTTTGTTAAATGCGCGACAAACTCGTTTCTTCAGGTTTTAACATACAAATCTATTCTTTTATTTTTCGTGTCATTAACAATTTTAGTTTGTACTTTTGTTTGTAAAACTGGAACCGGATCGCGCGATGGGAAAGTTACCTTAAAATAAAAAGTTGTTGTACAAAGTACTTTTTACAACAACTTATTGCCGAAGTAACTTTTTTTACTGTGTGCAGGCCCTTCTAACTTTTAGAAATTATAATTTGCCAAACAAAGCATCGCGGCTTCTCGCGATAGTTGAGCTACCCCTCATAATTATTTTTTAAAAGATTTTTGAACCGAGAAATATGTTAAGGTACTTAAAAGGTCCTAAAAAATATTTTACTTATATTTTACTTAAATTTCATACGTTAATTTTCGGAGCATTGAGTAATGCATTTCTGACGTTCTTTCTGTTACAGTATGGCGAGTCTTCTCTCGAAATTCCGGATAGACTACTCCGCCCTGAAGGTAATAGCCGACGTTTCGAAACCCGCTCAGCAGCGTACGAAAGACTTCTTCGATTCGCTCATAGCGGATTTTCAGGGTTCGTCGCAGTCGAGCGGAACTACCGACGATGGTATGACTCATTATTTTCTTTCCGTCGATTTTCGTCCGTCTTTATTTTTAATCTTAATTTTCCCATTTCCAGAAACGACGATAACGGAGTCGGAGCTTCTCGCGATGAACGAGAAAACGAACAGGCATCTTCGCCTGCGAGAATTGCTTATAGAGAATTCGATGGAAGCCAATTTGGTCGTAATGTGAGTCGAGGAAATAGCTCTTGACCCCGAACGATAAACGAATCCAGGATGTCTTATATTTACGATTGTCTTTTGTTCTCTCAGGACCTTGCCGATGCCTCGAAAAGGCGCGGTATCAGCGCCGTTGTACATGGCCTGGCTGGAGACCCTGACTCGGGACATGCCGCCGTTTTTACTAGTCCGAGGGAATCACACGTCCGTGTTGACTTTTTACTCGTGAATATTAGACAACCTTCGTATCTGACCAATGACGTATATTTTTTTTTCAACAACATTTTATGGAGTGCCTTGCACGTACAAAAAAGGCTGCAGACTCGCGAAGCTGAGTCACTTCGGCGACGGGCATCCAGAATAATGGATTAAACGCGAAAATAAAAAAATTGCGATACGAGAAGAATATTTTTTCAATGAAAATAAATAAAACGCTGCCTCGGCGAATCGAGTGCTACGAGATTTCGCCGTTTCCTTATGTGCAATTTCCTCTCCCTGTTTCTCCTCGCTGCTGTTATTATGATTATTATTTAAAGAAGAGAATAGGAGATTAAAAAAGCACGAACAATGAAGATACGTGAAGAATATCTTTTGATAAAAATGTTTAAAAATGATTATTCCATGAAAAATAATATTATAAAAAATCGAAGAGTCTCTACGTAGAAATCGGAGATTCGGACGCTTCCTGCGTCTCGCAAACGGTCGAAAGATCATGTTTCATCATCGTATTATAGATTGCGAGTCTATAATTTTTTCTAATAGTACTCTCCCTTTATTATTTCCTAACGTTATGTTTTTTTTTTCTTACGCCGCAATATGATAGTGAAAGTTACGCGTTGCTGGTTCTCTCTATCTCGATTATTGTCGCTCGTTGAATGGGTGTTTTGCAATAGATTTCTTGATCGTTCTACGCGCATACGGACGTAACGAGTACGTGAGCGTCTAGGCGCACTTACACCGGACAATATACCATTGTCCGTATCGAACTAACGAACGGGCCAGACGTGACGTTCCACACCGACTGGACTTTCTACTTGTGCGAGCGAGGTGAGCCACGCCGCTACCGACAATTCCTACTTGTCGCAGCGACCCGTCGACGGCTCCCCGACTACTAGCGCGAGGCTGGCGAGTTTTTCTTCTACCCGCGCTGCAAACGCAAAACGCCATCGCTCGACCGACGTTCGGTCTGTCTAGGATCATTGTTACTACTATTTCCACTCACCACTTCTGCTCTGCTCGCCTATTACCTCTTCTACGACCATCGTAATCCACGCTCTTACTTTGCTTCTCGCCTATGAGTTATTGATTTATTATTATGATTTTTTTTTTACCAAATTTATTTGACGGGTCTCTCCTTTGCAATCAGAATATAAAATATAGTAAATCCTAAATATTGGAACTCTAGAGTAACGAGTTATAAAAATTGAAAACGTTAAAAATGCTTAAGTGTACGTTTTATAAAAACTTGATGCACTTAAGTTTGCGACTTGTTACGTTGATAACACATTTTTCTTTCTCTCTTTTTCTTTTTTTTAATTTAATTTAATATAATTTTTTACAGGCATTAAATTGCCTCTAAAACTCGTATCTTAGAAGTGCTATGCTTGCCGATTTTTTTAAGTGTCGTAAAACGACCCAGTAAAATTCAGTGCCGAAAATGCATTACCCAGTCTGGCCATTCGTGAGATCGCCAAATATTATTATTAATATTAATATTATTATTATCAAGAAAAATGTCGTTCGAATCGTTTAATATTCTCGTCTAGTGGTCACCTCGCTTCAACCTCCGGTGCACTCGTCGGTCTCGCTTCACCGGATCAGCGATTGGCCATTGCTTCTTCTCGACACAGCACTAAATAGCGATTTCTGTAATCGAGAAGGGCGCGCGTTGAGTCACGACAAGAGGCGATCAACCGCGATGGAGCGGCAGCCTTCGACGATCGGTGTAAAAGAGTAAAATATGTTGGATCGATTTGTGTGTCGTGCTTTGCCAGCCCATTAGAGCGATACCTTCAAGTGTTGCGAAAGAAGAAAATCTCAACGTGCACTTGTGCGGTACAATACAGTACATTACCGCTCCCTCTTCCTCTCTCTCTCTGTGCGTTCCACATATTGCCGCGCTGTTCGCTCTAAATGCAAATTTTCCGCTTTACACGAAAAACTTTTAAAAGCGTCGGAGCGCACGGTCGCTCCTAATGGGATTCATAGCCCGCGAACGAGCCAATTGATGCAAATGGTGATCGACTTTTGATTACGAAAAAAGTAACCTCATCGCCATAACTCTCCAATTTTAAATAAAATTCTACGCTACAATGTTACCTTTGCATTGCTATGTTATTTAGGGAATTTATCCCAGCACCAAATAAAAATTCAATCTATTTATCTAATTATAACAACATCTTCGAAAAATCGACAGGTAATTAAAAAATATCGTGGGTCTGAAGGAGTTCCTTCTTAGACATTTGTCCATTTAAGAGCATGTGCGATACGGTCGGTAATAAAAAAAAGTGTAATAAACTTTTATCCCGGATTCTGGCATGTACGGTAAAAAAAGTCTCATCGAACGATGGGATGATGTCCGCTTCCGATGAGACTTTTCTTTTGACCGTACATGCGAGAACCTGTGACAAAAGTTGATTGCAGTTTTTATTACCGACTGTGCCCGGGATGGGGGGCAGGGACGTCTTTCATATGGTCTTTACGATCATCTCCTGTCCACAAATGTCCACAATTTTTTTTATCGTTAACGAATCGTAATATTAAATAATAAAATAAAAAAAAAATGTATCTGTGTTTGTCGACGAGAAATACTTGCTAAGCGTGAAAACGCGTTTTTACCGTGTGCAAAGTAAAAATCAATGAGGGTTGTTCACCCCTGCTGACCGACTGTCCATTCGTACGGTTGTGCTCCTCGACCGGCGACTGAATATTTCATCGCGTACGAGTACCTTGCGAGTCGGGAAACGTTTTACCTAATCGATTCCACTCACTCGACTTCCGCCGGAGTCTTAACCCAGAGAAATGTTCCAACCAACCTTTCCCAGCTTTACGACGCCCACTTTAAGTGTCCACATTTCCGACCCTCTCAACCCTTTTACTGGCAATTTGGATAGAAAAAAATGTACATTTTCAATTGCGCTAAATCGGCGAAAGATTAGCTTGATTGCCTAAAAATTTGGAAACAATTATTCTTTAACTTCCAATTTTGAAAAATTTCCAAAATTTTGGAAATTTTGAGTATAATTTGTTGTTATTCCACTTGTTAATGACTGAATGAGTTACGTTATTTGAACTCTCGCGTTTGCGATGACTGCAACTCGAACTCCCGTGACCTTTCGTGTTTCTTTGCTTTCCAAGAAATAACAAAGAAACTGCGACTCAGGGCTATCTCTGCGCAATCGCCAGAGGAACAATGCAAAGATGTGAACCGTACGGAATGCATATAACAGTCGACCCGCGCACCGGCTCCGAGATTATGCATCCGTCGTTCCATCATCGATTATGCAACTCAAGTTTCCGCGTCGGTTCCACACGGAACTTATGTCACGAAATCACGGCCTGAGAACGTTACGCGCGCCACGTGTGTGTTACGTCAATTATTCAATCGTCGATCACGACCGCGCAACAGCGCGAGTGCCAAAAAAAAATATCACAAAAATTACATATCACAAACTTCTACAGAATATGTTTTTAGCTCCAGCTGCTTGCGGGCTCGATTTGTCCGAATTGATTTTGCTATATTATTAATTTATCACCGATCGTCATATTTGTCATGCAGTTCAATAACTGACCGGCGGGACGTCTGTTTGTCGAGCCGAGCCTCGATATTTCCCAGTCCAGACCACCCGTCAGGCTATATTTGTGTAGGTCTACGGTAATCGTTTGACAAAATACTCCGCCGACACTCGTACAAAGTATAGGGGGAGAGTGGGGCAAAATGGACCATTTCGAAACAAAAATTCGAAGGTCATTACCGGCCGAGAGAGATGTAAAAAAAAAGGACTTGACTCGTTCGAATGCAAAACATGGACCTCATGTGAATACCTGAAATATATACGTGTCTATGTAGGCGAGAGCGGGGCAAAATGGGGCAACGGGGCAAAACAGGGTTTTTGGACAAAACTAAATTTTCCAATCATTTTTGGATTGGACAAGGTGGCAAAACTGGGCAGAAAAGATGTATCCGATAGGGCGAATTCGGGCATCCAAAAATTATTGGAAAATGACGTTTTGCTCCGTTGCCCCATTTTGCCCCGCTCTACCCTACCTCACACGGATACGGCTCTGAGCATGGAAGAACCTAGATCAATTTTTTTTATTTCTTTGTTTTTTTAGTGTTCCGTTTTGCCCCGCTATGTATGGTACATACGGTAGACTTTTGTGAGAGATGTTCGATGTGCATTCCATCGATGATCCGCTCGGAACGCCCCCCGAAATAATCTGCCAGGCGATTACCGTAGAAACAGAAAACAGCGTATATCTCGTATCCCTCGACAGCGCTACGAGTACCGGTGATTCATGATCGCGGGATATCCTCCACCTCCCCTCGGGCGTTTGTTTATCTCGATTTTACTCGGTACTAATAACTCGCGAGCGAAGTTTCGAATTCCCAACGGCGTTAAAATTATTTGCGACAAACAAGCGTAAAAATCGACTGAACTCAACTTTCGACTAACGAAGATGAAAGTTGCAACAATCGTGGGGAAATAATAAAATAATAGAACGTCGGCGAAACATAAATATTTTATCATTTTTATTGTAAAAAATAACCTGAAGAATGAAAAATTTACAGTTTGTGAAGTGCAGGGAAAAGTGGGAGAAAAATGGATAATTTTTACTATATTATTCGCGAAACGTAGAAAAAATTCGCAGCTCAAATGGAGGACGCAACTTTTACCCTCTCATAAATTTGAAGCATGCCTTTGACTCTGTAGAATTGTAGGGCCTCGAATCTTTTGGATGAAACTGTTAACTGTCTTGTTCCCATTAAAATAATTGCGACTCATATTGTCGACCCTACTTCGCTGCGGCACCCTCGTCGTCAACGACCTAGCTTATCGATCTTTAGCCCGGAATCGGCGGAACGAACGTTCTCGGAACATTCGCTCGTCCGTAAAATCACGGAATTCGACGGAGCGCGAAGAGTCGACGAGCAATTACGAGGAGTTTTCCTTGCTCGGGTTCTTTCTCTTCGAGGAGGAGGGTCGGATAGCAAGAGGGAAAGATTTTCTATGTCTCGACATATGATTCGACATCGACCGCAGTCTCAGATATATTTACATATATATTTTGTTATATGTATTTAATACATTACTATAAAAAAGTATTTAAAAGCATTACGACTATTTTCCGACAAGCAACTCTGTTGAATGGGATTTCTTTGGATTGATTTATTTGATGTAAATAGTCGGTAACCTTGCTTGAATGTTCGCAAGCGCGATCCTCGATGCACTCTTTATAACACATAAGAAAAATCGTGCATTGTACCTAATAACCAAGTTCGTGCTCGTACTACCTTAAAATCCAGTGGCCTCGAAGTCATGGATGACCTTGTAACTTTATTACATATAATTATTTTTCGTACATTAATGCGAAATCTTCGACCTTCAAAAAAATTATGCGCTTCGACAGAATAACCATTTATTAAAATGGTTATTCAGTCTGCGCACATAATTTTTTAAAATACTGGCATTAAATTTAAAAACTACATGTAACGATCGAGCCGCTCTCGAATGATTATTCTGGTCCGCATTCGTGTCAATTCGGTACCTAACTTACATTGCCGAAAAGTGCCTGCACCCAAAAAAAAAATTATTTGACGGCCACCGTTTATTTGGTTTAAGTAAAATATTGATTTGATTTAAACAAATATTTATTTAAATTAAGTAAACAGTTATTTGAATGAAATAAATATCTATTTAAATCAAATAAATATTTTACTTAAACCAAATAACCGGTGGCCATCAAATAAATTATTTTTCTGGGTGTGCGCCAATGCCGAACGACGACTTGTCGAAATAACGTATTTCTGGTTGAAATATGAGTTTTTTTTTGTACACGACGATAGTGCACAGCGCTATGGTGCACCGCATTATCACACACGACTCTCCGAGGCCCATACAATGTACTGGAATAGTATAATAGAGGAATACTTATCAGGACCGTTAGGGGGATTTATCGCAATATGGCAGAATAGCAGCGATATGGGATTCGCAAGGCCGAAGAATTCAGTGGCGTTCAGCGAATTTTTTAAGCTTATGGACTTAGGAAAAAAAAAGAAATATATATATATATATCTATATATATACATTCTGCGTCAGGCGCCCGTTTCGTCGGATAACGACGCTCGGCCGACGAGCAATTTAGCTTTCCCCCCTGGAAAATTGGTTTCGAGTGGATAATTTTTTTCATTTCTTTTTTATTTTCTCTCCTGTTATTTTATCGTCATTACTGTTATTATTATTCTAATTCACCTTCCGTCCTCACGCTCGACGCATCGCTGTAACGAGGGAAAAATATACTTAAATAACCGCGGTAATTGATACGCATACTATGTGTATAGCGGTGGTATTGGTTACGTGACCGTAAGCGTGATTGCAATCGGGGATCTTGTGCATTAAGGAGAGAAATAATTTTACAATTTCCTGAGTCAGCGAGCGTCGGTTTCCTGCGACCTATCAATTCGTACCTTCTGTTCCGTCCCCTTTCTCTATCGATACCTTTATATACGTTTCTTTTCACTTATTTCCGCTCAAATATCAATTCCATGCCGGATAAGCACATCCGGTGAAATTTTTCATAATTGCGTCTCAAACTATTTTCACTGCAAGAATGAAATGTTTTTTTTTTTTTGCAACAAAATCGAAAGTTTGATTAAAATAATAAACAATTTTTTTAATCCAATCGCAATACGTGCCATTGAATCACTTGATAACTAAAACAAGAAATAAACAATCTTCGATCTAATCGCAATACGTGTAATTTCATCGAAAACAACAAACCGCGATTATTTTTTTCCGCGCGAGAGAAGAGGTCGATTAAGTTTTGCACCGAAGGCTCATCAGAGGTACGACAATGCGGGAGAGATCTATCTAATCTGAAACGTGATTTAGAACAGTCGGGCACGACTCGGAGCGGAGTTGCAAAGAAAACACCGCGTGAGTCCTTGTCTCCCGGGTTTTGCCTTCTCTTTTGCTCGCGTGTCAAGGCAATCAACTCGGTCCTCAATATCCAAGAACCTCCCGTCTCTCCGATACCGTTGCCGGTGCGACGAGGAGCCGCTGTGCGCGAGAGCCCCGGCAGAATTCTAACCGTTCGCAACATCGACGAGGACGACGAGAACGCGGGAGCCTCTCCGAGTGCTCGGAGACAAATGCATAACTCTAACGCTCGGCCGGCGAATGTAACTCTGCACTCGTGCAACGTAGTTATACAAATGTTGATCCGGATTACGGAGTAACGGAACCCTCGACCTAACGGGGCGACTCGAGAATGGCTTTCCGACCTTTCGCGGGTAATGAATTTTAAACATAATAAACCGAAAGATCAACAGCGCTGACGACATGAATTTTCGTTCCCCGACGAACAAACACGCCGAGTCCGCGCACGGAGTCAACCGGAGCTCGGTTAATGAGATTCATGCGGCTCGAGAAACTTCGAGGCTTTTTGAGATTCCAGCACAAAGGGCTGGAACCCGACCCTTTGCGCTGGAATCTCAAAAAGCTTCGAAGAACCGCATCAGAGTCCAATTAACCCTCCTTGAAGGCTCAGGAGAGCCAGCGACCGATTTTAATCCTCTTTGGTGGATTTTCTTTTCGAACCTACGAATAGCTGCAATCCTCGAAACGTATATGCTTCTCGAAAAAATCTGATAAACATTTCAACATAGTGAGCTCAGTTTGTAATGGAAACTGCAAACTTTTTTTTTGAGAGATTGCTGAATTTTTATCGGGAAGATGAAATTATTAGCGTCTGTAGAACTGTTAATTAAAGTCGACAATAATGGATGTTCGCCCTTAAAAAAAAATTGATAACAATGTTCGTTATCGATCGGGTCGGTTTAGCTGGAATTTCAAAAAGCTTCGAAGAGACCTTTTGGTCCAATTGCGCTGGAACTTCATTTCAGTGTACGAACAGCTGCAAAAATTTTAACTTAGTAATCTCATTCGATAATGGGAAATGCAACCTTTTTTTCAGAGTGTGCTGAATTTTTTCTGACGAAGATGAGATTATTAGCGTCCGCAGAACTGTTAATCAAAGTCGACAATAATGGATGTTCGCCCTTAAAAAAAAAATTGATAACAATGTTCGTTATCGATCGGGTCTGTTCAGCTGGAATTTCAAAAACCTTCGAAGAGACCTTTTTGTCCAATTATGCTGGAACTTCATTTCAGTGTACGAATAGTTGCAAAATTTTCAACTTAGTAATATTATTCGATAATCGGAACTACAACCTTTTTTTGAGAGTTTCCTGAATTTTTTCTCAGTAAGATGAAATTATTAGCATCTGCCGAACTGTCAGCAAAAATCGATAGTAATGGGCGTTTACCCTTATAAAAAAAATAAAAAATTGATAACAATGTTCGTTATCGACCGGGTCTGTTTAGCATCGCCTCGAGGCGGCTGGAAACGACAGGACGCCGGCCTCGCGTCGCACTGAGCTGCGATTGGCCATATCGCCCATAGCAGGAAAAAAAAAACAAACGTAATCTATCGCTCTTCAGCTATCGGCTAATCAGATCCGAAGATGGACGAGTTGGAAAGAAAAGTGTCATTGAAAACAAAAAAAAGCGTATTCCATGCGATAAGGATTGGGCAGTTAATCAGAATTTTATCGGATCAGCCGCGGCGTGGCGGGAGATAAACGCTCGAGTTTCGTACGTGTCTGCGGGAATTTCCGGGGTTTCGCTATCGGATTCGGTCGAACGCGTGGGCGTGCGTTGCTCTCTTGATTTTATCAGCCCTCTCCCGATAAATCGTACGGCCGTACGTGATCGTTCCTCTCTCGTCGCTCCGAGCGAACGAGAGAGTTACATACAAGCGGTGGTGAAACGTCGGAAACTTTGTCGCTGTGCGTTTACGCTTTCGGATGTACGTCAGTGATGTCGCTCGCGATGCAGGGACGGGCGCGCACACACGCGGAGCAATCGAACGCCGAAGCTATCGCCGGGTGCCGGTGGGGTATCGTCGATAATTTGGCGAGGGGCGTAGCGAGCGGGAAACCGAACGACCGGAGAGAGAGACCGAGAGAAACGAACGAGAGTAATTTGCGGTTCTATTTTCGGATGATCAGGCAGTCGGAATTCGGTGTCGAAAATTTTCCGTCCATAGCGACGAAGTAACGACGTACATTCCGATGGAAATGAACCGACGCCTCCAGCGCACTCCGGAAGAACGTCGGGACCCAAAAATTATTCGAAAGTTCATTACCGCTGCATTTAAACGAACCGTTTTCCCTTTAACGGACTCATCTCCGTTTCCAATTCGCGCAACAATGTTTATTCAGGCGCATTTTGCTCTTTACCTTCGCATAATTGTATAGTTATCTTAATGAATTTCGAGGCGCGTTTCTAGCGCATTTCCGAATGATGTCCGGTATGAAGATTGTTCTCTCGATACAAATCACTATCTTTGTTTTAATAAATGCACTGATTAAAAAAATACGGTTGAATCAACTAAGATTCGGGCAGGGACGTTCAAATAAATATTTACTTGGCCGCACAAAATGTTTTAATTACTTAAAAATATTTTTGTGGAATCACCCGATAAATTGTTGAACTAACCAATTTTTTAGCTGTACCAACAAAGTATTTAGTTGAACGTCCCTGCCCGAATCTTAGTTCATTCAACCGTATTTTTTATCAGTGTGTAACTTAAGTTTTTTTTTATTTCGCTGTTTTTTTCCTTTTACTTTGCGCAACTCGTCGCATCACCGTGGTCTCAATTTTCATTGAAGCGCAGCCTGTTATTTCGACAATGTATCCGTCCACAAAGAACCCTCTCAGGACGCGCCGGGCAAAGCGTCGCGTGTAAGGCAAAAGCCGATTTCACAAGCACGCCGCGAGAACAGAGGACTCCACACTTTGCCCTCGTGTCGCTCGATTCGGAACCCTCCTAAGGTTGTACACCCCGCTTCGAGACCCTCTAGTTCTTTTCATAATGGTTTAACGATTTTCAGGTCTTCCGGACTCTCGGCGGATGAGGCGCAAGCTGCGGAGTCATACATACCGCAGCTTGCGGTATGTATGACTCTGTCGCTCGAAAGCCTTCATCGTCTCGCTCATTGACTCTCTCAAGATCGCGAAATATGGAGAATATGATGCGAAAGTAATTCGCATCGGATCGAACCCAATAATAATCAAATGTCGACATTTTTTTCGAGCTCCGGAATGTCATCCGAAACATTTTTGTACTTAAAGCGCCACATTTTTAAATAACCAAAAATTTACAAAATTAAAAATAAATAAAAGTGAGCTGAAGGACTCCGGTCGATGGCTCATTGGCATTTTTGTTATTTTTTTATTGTTACACTGTATGAGCTACAATATGTATATAAAAGCTGTCATGTATCGTCAATATTTATGACAAAATGTCAATAAATACACGTACTACTACTACTAAAAATAAATATTGTAGATGAGAAACTTTTATTGAATGTACGAACCTCTTTTGCCGTATGTTGGAAACTGTTTCAGTGAATTTCGGCCATTAGGCTTCGTTTGAAAAGTTAAATTAAATTAAATTATATAACGTATTCCTATATTATATACTGTGTATTACCCCGTAATAATCGAATGTCGAGTATTTTGTTTCAAGTTCTGGAATGTCAGTCGCAGAGATTCAATTTTTTTTCTTTTAATCTTCGAACCGTATGTTTAAGCCAACAGAATTGGGGGAAAAAAATATCGGGGACGAGAAACGTCTCTTAAACGTACGAACCCCTTTTATCGTATATTGGAAACTCTGTGAAGTGGGCGGATGGGTTTGAGCGTCCGCATTCGGAATTTCGTCCATTAAGGCTCAGTTTGAAAACTTAAAAAGTAAAAAAAGCGGAATATTCTCTTTGATTTGTTAGTCTCCGGCGGGCACGAATAAAAAAATCATCGAGCGCGTCAAAGTGTCCTGGGACACTCCAGATTCCCCTCTTTTTATTTTGCCTCTGCATCGGTTGGTTTCCGGCCCGCGAGGGCGTAACGGAAGCGCTCACAGTATAACGACCAGGAAACCCAATATCGTTGAAAGCGTTACACGAGAAGAGGAGCTGTAGACGTACAGTACGGTGTGTCGGCGTACATGTCACAGAGTATATACATATAACCGCCGGTACATATTATACCGTTACGACGGAGCGGAGAGAACGCGAAGACGGTTTGCGGCGAGGCTGCGATATCGTGAATTTTTCACGAAGCAAACACGTCTTTCTCCGGCGTCTCGGTACAAAACAAAGAACTATGTAAGAAAACAAAATATATGAGAGGAAGGAGAGTGCGCGCAGGAAAAGGAAGGCCGCTGGGACGTCCTCGTTTTTCTCCCGCGGATTTGCAGCATCCACCCGGGAGACGTCCAGCCGCGATCCTCCCGACGGATGCAACGGCAGCATCGAACGGATATGCGTGCGCGAAGTGTTTTTTCTTTTTCCTTTTTTTTCGTCATCGTGATGCGGCATGGAGAAAAAGAATTATGTTTCACTTGCGCAACAACTTCCAACTTTTATAATAGTAATTTTTTTTCTTTTAATGCCTAACTTTTTATCCGCGTGGTCGTTAAAAAAAGAGAAAATGGAATTCTCTTGGGAACGTTTTTTTTTTAACGCGTTTTGCAATAGTTTGCGCAAAGTTTTTTTTTTCTTTGAAGTAGCTTTTAGCATGGTATTAAAGCATCTTGCGAAGCGAATTTGTGTCGTGAAATTGTCCGAATATAACGGGATCTGATTTTTCAATATTTTTTTTTAGCGTGTAGATAGAAACTATCTCTGCGTACATACTTCGTCTACGATTCAAATAAATATATCCACTTTAACGAAGATACTTTAGGCAAAAAAGGCTGGCGGATTCGTGTTCAGCGGGCGAAAATAGTTCGGAATACGTTGCAGGTAACATTAGGAAAAATAAAATAAAAAACCGTCAAAAAATTCCAAGACAAATTAGCTTAGCCGGCTAATATAGCTTAGTCGGCTAAAACGGATTAGCCGACTAAAACGGATTAACCGGCTAAAATAATTTAACCGACTAAAACGGATTAACCGGCTAAAATAATTTAGCCGGCCAAACTATAAAATTCATTAGCCGGATAAGATATATTAGCCGGCTAGACCGGCCACCTGTACAGCCCTAGCCTGTACTATCCATACATCTTGATTTACCCAACTTCTACCAGTCAGTCGTGCTCATGCTCCAATAATTCGCCGTTGTAGCCTTCCAGTTATCTTATTTAGGGTGGCCCACTACGCCCCGGTTCCTACATAGAAAAAAATTGTATCATTATCGCCGCATCCATTTGCACCCTAAGATTCCTCAGATAAGCGAGCCTCAGAATGAATGATGATGCTCGGGCCTCCGGGACAGCATTGGTACGGCTCTGGCGCGACTACGGCGAGGAAACGATCAATTCCTTCCGGACCTTAATTCCCAGTTCAATTCTCTTTCCGCGAATCTCCCGACTCCCCAATTCCTATCGGGAGCGTTCGTACATCTCGAACGTATCTCCGTGCCTCGTTTTCTCGCAGCGCATGCGCAGTTCCAACTCCCGCCGTGATTCCGTCCCGCGTCCTTCTCGATCCGCCGTCCTCCTCCGGCTACAATGTTCAAGCCATTAAAACCGCAAAAGTTTGTGCGCAAAAGGCGCCCGGCTCTCCTTCGAGAGGCCTCGGTGTGTACGCGGCATAAAACCTACATAGGCCTCGAAAACCGTCCGAGCGAGAGCGGGACGGACAGAGCGACGGACGGAGGGAGCACGAGGGAGAGGTTTGATGGTAGGTTAGCGAGTGAGCGAGCGACCGCAGCAGCGGCGGAGTGGAGGCTCGCGGCCCGCGAGTCAAACCGCGCTCGCACAGTCTCGAGCCGGACGTTGGTCAAACAAGAGCCGCAATATCCCATAACGAAACATACGAGTCGCTATTAAACATCGGACTAGCCCACCGGGTCCCCTGGACTTGGAGAAAGTCCAGGAGAGCGATAACAAATCAATTCATAAAAAAAGAAAAACAACGAAATTCGATACCGGTATATTTTTGTTTGGGATTTTCTTGTTCGTTTCTAAAACTCTTGAGTCGTAATACGAGAGCGGTTAGACGTGCGGCTGCGGTTTAGCTGTGTACCGGGGACCGGTGTGAGTCGGTCAATCGGTCGAGCGCGTCGAACGGTGCAGACCGATGAGAAAACACTGTGTACCTAGCGCGAGTGCGACCTCTCGATTCTTCTCGACTTGTTTACATTTATTTGTTTTTATTTCGCCGACGAAAAATTGAACGAGAGTCGTTTCGAGGCTGTTTTCGCTTCGGACTTTTTTTCCACGTGCGCTCGGTGCAGTTTCACGACGTTTGTGCACCTGTTATTGTCCCGTGCAGCGTGAGGGCCGATTTGCAACGAACACGGGGAGACTGTGTCGCTTTTACCCCTACGGGATGAAACCCGGCCGCGCGCACCTGCGCTCCTGCGTGCTTCAAGCCTCGTCATCCTTGCCCTCGAATGTTCTACCTGCCGCGTGAACAGTTCGAGCATCGGGACGCACGGAAACGGTAACACAAAGAGAGACCCACGCGGCTGGGCAACGCGTCGCTATGGGTTACGAGTGTTGTGCCCTACGGGTGTAGTGTGCCGACTCGTTATAAACTCTGTCGGCCGGCTACAAACTCTATCGGTAAAGGTGGGAAGAAAAAAAAATAAAAAAAATTGGCGGACGACCAAAGAAACTTCGACGTACATCGAGAGAACAATTTCGCAGTTCACGAACGAAAAATCGAGGGATGCTCGGAGCGAAGGAATTTTTTGCAACACTGCTGGAAATGCTCGTGGTAAGTTAATGAAAAATAAAGCAAAATTTTATTTTGAAAAAAAGATGGAGATGGAACTGGAGGAACAAATATTGAAAGGGTATTTTGTTGATAAAGTTGATGGGGATCGCGTGGGAGGATGAGTCAGTCGGTTAAGTAATGACCGGAGTCTGCTCTTCCGCCGGTTCGTCCCACGGACGGAAAAGTTTGCGTACGGCGATGTGTACGTGTTTACGAGTGCGAGGATTTTTTTTTTCTTTGCTGCTTAATAATCGATTCGCGCCTCGATACGCCAGAAGGTGAAACTTCCGGAGTCGTAAGACAACGAGCGGCGGTTGTGCGTATGTAAAATGGCATGGATGGGACGGAGGAGGGTCGGAAGCTAAGTGTGTGCGAGGGGGAGGGGAACGGGCTTAGGTCTTGTACCTCGCCGAGAAGGCGAATTCTGGGCCATCGGCCGACGCCACGTCGCTGCTCTCCGCAGCTCTCGGCCCCCTTTGTCCCAACTCCCATGAAATTCTCTGCACTCCAGATTCGACTATTGGCGCAAGGAGCCCCCGAGGACATGAAGTATGTGCAGAAATATATGTATGATATGAATATATATAAAATAATATATATATATCATTAATTGGATATATTTATTTTCTTATTTATTCACCTAGATGGGACAAGCCCTTTTTCACGTAATGCAATCAATTGAATGCTCGTGTATATAAGTTTTGTGCCCCGACTTGCAATCACGAGATCTGAAATATTACTAACTGATGTGGCAAAAACCCTAAATGCGTCTCTTAATGTGTGTCTCTTAATGCGAAAGGTGCGATGCTAAACAATTCTTCAATATTATCAAATTCATTGGCTAAGTGAATGAAGCGAGGGATTAGACTGAAGTGACCGTAGTTGTCTTGTATGTACAACGCACACTGATTTAAAAAAACGGTTGAATCAACTAAGATTCGGGCAGGGACGTTCAACTAAATATTTTGTTGGTACAGCTAAAAAATTTATCAGTTCAACAATTTGTTGGATGATTTCACAAAAATATTTTTGAGTCATTAACATATTTTGTTCGACCAACTAAGTATTTATTTGAACGTCCCTGCCCGAATCTTAGTTGATTCAACTGTGCTTTTTTATCAGTGGCATATATGTATGCATGTATGCTTTATTGCTACTTTTCAGGGATACAAATCCCCAATTCGCAATAGGGGGGAGAGTTCTCACATATAAGTGGGTTCTTTTTGTCGTGTCAAGTATAATGAAAAGTTGATTCTTTGTCTCAGATATTTGTGTAAAAGCTCTTAATATACAACATTTATAACATAATATATATATTATATATTATATATTGCATAAATATATGTATAAAATGCTCAAAGTTGAGAAAGAAAAAATAATCCATCGACGAGGAAGAGGTTCGGAAGGTGTGTGACTGAAAAAGTATCGCGACCTCTTGACGCAGTGGTTGGTGCATACGGGGATGCTGCTGCTGCATTTACCGACGTCGACATTAATGAGAGGCTTTTAGCACACTCGAGCCACTAGCCTCACTCAACTCAGTCGCCACACCCTCAACTCTTTTACAATTTTTTTTTTCCTCCCAAAGACTGAAGCGAACCAATTTCGACCTGGTCTAGCACATACTCGGGGTGCTTTTACTACGTATTTAATGGACCCTTAATTACGTTAACGAGCTCTATATGCGATATCTTTGACGCAGAAATTTTAACTGCTATAAAAGTATGCAAAGTAGGTCGAAATTATGAACTGAATTTTCAACATTTTCTACACGTATGAGAAGCTCTAAAAGGGAGAGAACGTCTGAGAAAAAAATATATTAACGCACGCTACAAGCGGCAAAAAAAGTAACCGAGTCATAATCACATTTTCGTCTCGCTTCTCTTTACCTGCACTGCTCAGAATTTAATAAAATATTAAAAGCACATGATATTCATATTTTTTCACAGAGAATAAAAATAGTCTACGAATATGAATATGAATGAAAATGAAGAGCCGCTCCATCACGAATGTCGCGAAGCGTTGATTACTTTTAGTATCACGGGAATGACTTTGGTACAAAGACTGCATTCATGGAGAACATGCCAATTTCAAGTTATTCGCAAAATGAGTTTTTTTTTTCAAACCCACTCAATTTCATGCCTTGGTGCCTAAAAAAAACATTAAAAACATTCCTGTACGATACCCACGACAGCATCGCAAATGTTTGCAGTGCGTGTACGCCGAAATTTAAATAGAAGCTATAGAGAATGATGAAAAAAAAAAAATAATTGTCTGCGTGCGGCGCAGGACGAGACTCCTGCACCAGAGAATCAGAATTGCTCGTGGATTCTCCCGGGGAATCTCTTTCTCCTATCTTCTATCTTTATCGTTATAATTACGTATTCCAAGCACGTCAGCTGAGATACTTTCGGCCTCGGTCGTTCGCTAATGCTTACTCCGGCACCGTAACTGCTTTTGTACATCTTCACCGACATGACATTGGATTCAGGGTTTTCTTTTAATTAAATTTTTTTTTTCTAATCGTCCAGTTGAGATCTGGACGGGTCTGCTCTCTGCACTCGTGCCCTCTGCGATTACCGGACGGCTGAAATTTCGTACTTCGAGTTTTGACGAAATCCGAGAAATTGCATGTCTTGCCAACGTAAGATTGGACTCAGGGTTTTCTTTTAATTTTATCATTATTTTTAAAAAATTTTTTTCGTATCAACCAGCTATCTGAACGGGCTTACACTCTGCTCTCGTGCCTTCGGCAACTGTCGGAAGGCTGAAATTTCGTACTTCGAGTATTGACGAAATCGGAGAAATTCAGTCTCATCAACGTGACGTTGGATTCAGGGTTTTTCGTTTAATTAAATTTTTTTTTTCTAATCGTCCACTTGAGATCTGGACGGGTCTGCTCTCTGCACTCGTGCCCTCTGCGATCACCGGACGGCTGAAATTTCGTACTTCGAGTTTTGACGAAATCCGAGAAATTGCATGTCTTGCCAACGTAAGATTGGACTCAGGGTTTTCTTTTAATTTAATCATTTTTTTTTCATTTTTTTCGTATCAACCAGCTATCTGAACGGGCTTACACTCTGCTCTCGTGCCTTCGGCAACTGTCGGAAGGCTGAAATTTAGTACTTCGAGTATTGACGAAATCGGAGAAATTCAGTCTCATCAACGTGACGTAGGATTCAGGGTTTTTCGTTTAATTAAATTTTTTTTTTGCTGATCGCCCCATTGAGATCTGGATGAGTCGGCTCTCTGCTCTCGCGCTCTCGACGCCCGTCGGACGGCTGAGATTTCGTACTCAGACTTTTGACGAAATCCGAGAAATTTCGTGTCGCTGCGCGATGAGATTCGATAACCGCGATCACTCTCGGTACGTCTGCATAATTTACACCGTATCTGCCGGTGTGTATCGCGACTACTTGAGCGGTTCTCTCCCCTCACTCTCGGGAGAGTTTTAATTGCATGGCGCGCGCGGGTGGCTGCACAGGGACTCATTAGGATAACGTTAAAGTACAAAGGAGATGGAGAGACCCGCGTGTTATAGTACATTAATATATATA
>JAPYZD010000895.1:0-44077 GCA_030522725.1 Ichneumoninae sp. B BG-2022a
TTCTTTCGCTCTACCTAAGAAAACTTGGAATCGATGGACCGGCGCGGAAAGAAGAAGGGGATGAATTAACAGCCAGGCTTTTGCACCCGACGAATAACAAAAATGTTTAACTTAGCTACAAGCGTCAGCGGTTTACGCGGAAAATGTTCGTCGCTTATAACTGTAAGTATGGGTTTTCGTATAGTGTGTTGAGGTGAGAGTAAACACATTAAAAAGTAAAATTAGAACGTTGATAAAGGTTAGCCTTTTATAATTGTTTTCAGTACATTTAAAAGGTTTCCAAATTTCCTCAAATTTCGTGAAATTTTTAGGGTTTTCAGGTTTTACGATTTTTCTTCCGATTACGTATAAAATTCAATAATTATTGTTTTATCGCCGAACATTTGACTCGGTTATGAGAAAATTATTATTTGTTCAGCGTTAATTTTTTTATGTATTTTATTTTCACTTTCTCTATCTGAGAAAACTTGGAATCGATGAACTGGCAAGAAAAGAAGATGGGGATGAATTAACAGCGATGCTTCTGCACCAATGAATAACAAAAAGGTTTAATTTAGCTACAAGCGTCAGCGTTTTACCCAGAAAATCTTCATCACCTATAACTACAACAATGTATTTTGGTATCCAATATTAAGGTGAGAGTAACCAACTTAAAAAATAAAATGAAAACCACTATAAACGATGTTAGCCTCTTCCAATTATTTTCAGTAAATTCAAAGAGTTTCCGACCGGAAACATTCTAAACCACATGTTCCATGAATTTTCTCAAATTTCCCCTCTTGTCAGATGTTACGAATATAGTTTCCCATTTCGAACAAAATTCAATGATTATTTTTTGTTTGCTAAGAATTTAACTCGGCTTCGAAAAAATTATTGTTTGTTTAGCGCTTAATTTTTGTTTCTTTTTTCCTTATAGCCTCGGCCGGCGGTTTTATATTCAAACAGTCGGAGTTCTCTGCAGGAAGGCGGCGCACCGGCAGGAGAAACGTGAATGGGAGGGTAGTTCGAGAGGAAGATGGAACGGGCGATGCAGGGATGAAAGAGAGAGAGAGTGGGAGGGAGAGAGACGAAACGGTAGCCGGTGACTCTGACACTGTCTTTGCGAGAAATTAATGAACCAGAGTATTATGGGCGAGTGAGAGACGCTCGCTGGGCCGCCCGCCTGGCCTCTCCACTTCTGCTTTTTCACCGTGGAAACTGACGTTTCCACCTTGATCCAGCTCGACACCGAAGCGACTCTTTTTATTTCTCTTATTTTATTCTCTTTCTTGCCATTTCAACTGGTCGGCGAGGAGCTGCTCGGCGCTTTATGCGGGCAACGTGCACGGGCTTCAGACCAAGTGGACGGTCTGTTTGAAAAGCCTTCCTGACACCGTCGGTATCCTGACGTCGTACCACCGCATGCTTCGAGACACTCTCTAAATAAATAAGAATTGACGCCGTTGCGCAAAAGTGTCAAGGGAAATGGACAATTTTCAAACCTTTTGGCGACAAGACGGTACGGAATTTAAGATGCGGTGCAGAACAGATGGTACAGAATTTAAGATGCGCGGAATAATGAGTCTCCGTGTTGAGCACTTCGATCGTTTTTGGAATTTTTTTAAGTATCAAAAAATTTATTCGAACACTCTAAATAAATAAAAATTTAAACCGTTGTACAAAAGTGTCAAGGGGAATGGACAAGTTTTATCCCTTTTTGCGATAAGCGGTACAGAATTTGAGATGCTTTATTAAGAGCCCTTGTGTTAAGTATTCCGAACATTTTTGGAAACTTTGGAAGATTCAAAAAATTGATTCAAATATTACCTTGCAGTTTATTCATGCTAGAAATGTTGATTTATAGGGCTCGTGACCGTGGTGATAATGTTCGGTCTATATTTGAAATATAGTGTGCTTTTTAGAAACCATTTAAGCTTCAAAAATAAATTTTGTCTTCTCACAAAAGTCAAACCCTACCCTGAATTTTCTTTTCAGTAGGCGTTGGACAAATTTTCAATAAATGTTTCATGGACAAATTGTTATTTATAGGGCTGATGACGCTGATGATAATGTTCGGTCTATAATTGAGACATTGCGGGATGCCTTTTAGGAATCCTTTGAGATTTAAAAATTAATTTTTTCTGACAAAACTCAAACCCGATCTTGAAGTTTCTCCATTTTGCCAAAACATTATTTCTAGGGCTACCGATGAGCCATGGATAGATTTTCAGTTAACGTTTTATGGAACGCGATGATTTTTGGAAATTTTTCTACACGACCCAATTCATTTTTTTTTACTTCTTTAAAATCAAATCTCGCGTGGAATCGCGTCTGTGTGAAAATGGCGGCGTCACGCATATTGAAAATTCGGGCACTGAATAAATGACAATAAAAGCAGTGACGATACGCTGCGAAAGTGTTTCAAGGGGAATACAGAATTTCGTTCTCTGGATTCGGGAATCTTGAAAGCCGTCGCGATGCAACGTTCCATTTCCGTTCTGCCGGGACAAAGGGCCTAGAGCGGGTATCAAGGATTGTCCGAATGAAAACGAGACGGTGAAGGGCTTATAGGCACGGATTCCCGCGTGAATTCAGGCGTAATGACCGACTGCGCGTCCGCCAGGTTCTCTCGTCGTTTTACCTCTCTCTACCTCCCCACCTCTTAACCCTTCCTTTGAGCCATATGTCGAGTGACCCCTTGCCCCCGAGCGGATGCGACCGCCATACGTCACTCTCTGGTCACTAACATACTTTCTATATTTTTTTTTCATTCGTCCAAATCAATACTCCAAATCTAATCCAAACCACAACACCAAATCAATTTTCCCAAAAAAAGAAATTGATCAATTTATCATTTTATCAATTCTAGAAAAAAATTCCGTCACCAAAAAATGTACACGTAAATGAATTAAATTTTTCTTTTTTTAGAAATTCAACATTTTACGCAGACTTCTGTATCTCTACTTTTTTGGAAATGCTAGTTTATTTATATCTCATGACGATCCATCGTTTCAGTCCTCAATTTTTTTTTTATTTTTGAATAACCATCAATTATAGTTATATCTTTTTTTCGTTCGTTATTCTAAATCAATGTTTACAAAAAAAAAATCAATCGATTTATCAATTTATCAATTTCTACTAAAAAAATCTGTTATCAAAAAATGTACGTTCAACGCAATTTTCATTTTTTTTTAAATTCAACATTGTGCATAGACTTCTGCATCTCGACTGTTTTTAAATTCCAATTTATGAATATCCCTTGTGACGACCCGTAGTTTCAGTCCTCAAAATTTGTATTACTTTTTGATGAAAGCCGCTTGAGAATAATAACGATTGTCCCATCCCGAGGAAAATACGTCACTTTCTGGTCACTAACATACTTTCAATTTTTTTTTTCATTCGTTACTCCAAATGAATTTTTAATAACAATGAAATCAATCAATTTATCAATTTCTACAAAAGAAAAAAATACACTTGCAACGCAATTTTCAATATTTTATTGTAAATCCATAATTTTGCGTAGACTTTTGTATCCCTACATTTTTTAAGTTCAATTTTATGCATATACCTCATGCCATTCCGTTTCATTCCTCCACATTTGCATTACTTTTGGATGAGTTCCACCCGAGAACAACACTGATTTTCCTACCCCAATGAGAATGACAAAATAATATACAACCATTGAATTTCATGATTCGCTTTTCGCCCGCGAGTGCGCGGCTCGTCGGTGCTAGTGAAAAATACATAGGTATAATAAATTCGCCTCTTACGTTTGAAAAGTGTGCTCAGGCGATCGCCGAGCTCGAGCCCGAGGGTTGCGCGCCGGCGCTCTCCGGTCGTCCGCTCCGGACGTTTTACCGAGGTGGCAAACTTTCTAATCGAGAATTATGAAAGTTATTTGCCATTCCGGGATTTCCGGGGCCGGATAGAGAGACCGGAGGATCGTCCCTGAAGGGGGGGAGGGGGCGAATAAGGCGAGAGAAAAGTAAGGCGGGCCGAGAGCGGGACGAGAGAGAGTGAAGACCCGGTCCGAGCGGGGCAGTTTGAACAGTCGGTTTGCTCTCGCCCGGTAGACAAAGTAAAAGGTCGAGAGAAGCGGTATATAAAGAAGATGAAGAAGACAAGGTAGCTGAAATACCAAACTCGTACCAAACTCGCCGTCAGAGCGGAGAATCGAAGCCTCGGGTTTCAGAACTCGACGCAATTTTCCGTTCGGCAAACATAAAAAAATATATATATATATACAAAAAGGAAAATGGTGAAAAAAAAAATTTGTTACAAGAGTTTTGAATCGGGTTTGGGTTAATGAGAAAAGGGAGAAAGAAAGAAAGTATAAAAGGGAGGCCAGTTGCCAGAGGAGCAAATCGGTAATTTCGTTCTGCCACGTGCGGGGGTGGGGCGGGGTTTAGGGGGGTCTATGATATTTTCCAAGGCTTCTTTCTCGTCCACCCTCCGCGCCGTTAACCCTTTCCCCGGTACTCCCCCATCGGCCCAACCACCATCATCCTCGTTTGCCGAGCAAGCTTCAGCGGCGGCAACGGAGAAAGTAGCTGGCCTTTCTCGTCTCTCTGTCTTATTCGTCCTTTTCCCGCTGCTGGGGCCGCTGCTGGTGCTGGGTTGCTCTGGTTTGTCTGAGACAAGGGGCTGCTGCTTCTCGTTCTCCGCTCGGGCGGGTGGCTGGCCGGCCACCGCTCCAGTCGAGAGGCCCGTTCGGGGTGGGGGATGCAAATTAAAATCCTCGCCATTTTAGCCGTTTCTTATTTCTATCGATGGTTCTCAACTGTTAAATCTTTCGGGTCGCGTAAGTGGCGCCACTTTTTTGGTCGGCCCTCACCTTCCAGGTGAGATGTAACCGTCGGCACGGCTGCGGGACGACACCCGTTTCCGAGAGTCTTCCACTCGCCGGGCACTGAAAATTTTACTTCGACGGTTTCAAAATCGTCACTTCCGGTCAAAAAATGAGATTTAAAAACGGGAAGTGCCGTACTTCCGGTATGTTCGGACGTCACGTTCGGTCGAAAAGCAAGATTGTCAAACCGAAAGTGACGAATTTCCGGTGTGACGTCACTTCCGGTCAGAAAATGAGATTTTCAAACCGGAAGTGACGTATTTCTGGTCGAAAAGTGAGATTTTAAAATCGAGAGTGACTTTTTCCAAACGACGTCACTTGCAGTTTAAAAGTGAGATTTCCAAACCGGAAGTGACGTCTCAATGAAATTTTATAATTTTTTTTCTCT
The DNA here is from genome assembly GCA_030522725.1 of Ichneumoninae sp. B BG-2022a. Taxonomy (NCBI): domain Eukaryota; kingdom Metazoa; phylum Arthropoda; class Insecta; order Hymenoptera; family Ichneumonidae; species Ichneumoninae sp. B BG-2022a. The sequence continues at coordinate 5,217 of JAPYZD010000895.1, forward strand.
GTCCATCAGTGGCGTAGTAGCATTGCCCAATGTGCATTATTGCTCGGAAGACCGTCGGCTACGCTCTGACTACCTCGCTCGAGAAGGACCGATATGGCATTTTGGACCCAACGATGTGCCGTTATACTTTTTTCCAGTTACAGCAGAATTCCCCTTGGGCTGTCCGCGAGGCCGCTCGGGAGTTTATCTTCCGGAGCTTCCGGTTCTCAAAATATCCATCACAACGTTACGAAAACTATCGGGATATGTGGTCCACATTCCATCGTATCGATTTCACTACCATCAACTTCGAACATATTAATTCCAGTCTGATCGACGCCGCGACAAAGACGAAGGTCGAACGCGCGTCCTCCGGCCTAAAATCCGTACGACCCGTCCGCCGAAATCAATCACGCCCCGCTTATTATGCAATCAGTTTCCTCTCTCCCGAAAAATCCGAGATTCAGTGAAATCTCAAGAAGTATACCCTCGCTACGGTGACAACAGTTGGATTTGACAACCTCCCGCGAGAGCTCGAAAGCTCGCGGGGGTCTAAGACAGATTAAGTATTTTAAATTGAACAGGGCGATGGGGATGGAGGAGGCGGAGTGAGGATCGAAAGACGAGGGAGGGAAAAAGATGGCAGGGTAAAAAGAGAGCGAGAATAGAGAGAAAGAAAGTGCTCCGTGAGACAGGGGGATGATCGCGTCGGGGGTTGGGGCTTGAATTCGCGCGGAGAGAACGTCCGACGTTGCGGGGGGGGGGAGGGGGGGAGGCGGAGGGGGACGACGGGGGGTGGAGAGTTGAGTCGAGGGTGTTCGCTGCTGTCGGGGCTTTTTCTCTCCTTATCTGCTTCTCTTTTCTTTCTCCGCCTTTCTCACTTATTCCCATCGTCTTCTTCTTCTTCCACGGGCTCGGATGGCTGTCCTCTTCTTCCCCGGTTCGTTCCCATCCTGGCCGGCGGGTAGTTCAGTTTTTATAATAAAGGACCGTAATTAATGCCGCCCTCCGCCCTACCATCGCCTCCTTCCGCTTTCTCGCTCTCTCGGCTTAACCCTCCGTTTCTCGGCCCAAACCTCCGCGAACTCTCCCCCCTCCCCGTTGCCGGCCCGAAGAACGACGCCGGCTCCGAGTAGCCGCAGGACCGCCCGGGGCTTCACTTTTTTCTTCTTCTTCTTCTTCTTCTTCTTCTACTTCTTCTTCTTCTACTTCAACCCCCACCAAAAACCCTCCGCGACGTAGCTGCGACTGCGAAGTGCACCGCTTTTCTCCAGTGAAAGGTTTCGACTTTCTTATTCGTTTTACTTCCCGTTCTATTATGCCGCGTATACTTTGGGCGCCTCTTCTTATTCCGCCGGCTCTTCTTCGTTATTCTGGAGGGGGCTGAGCGAATATATCTCCGGGCACCTGACGTCCACGAACAGCGGAAACACGCTTCCCTACTTACAACCTGAGACACTGAGGGTAAAGTCCGAGGTGAAGGAAAGACGCGGGATGACACGGGGTGAGAGTCTTGAGAAAATGGTTTGCGGAAGGCATTAAGTATTTTTCGGAGCGTGGGCAGTGGGCTGACAGGGACTTGGGCGTTGGGCAGCGAAAGGGCCGTCGTAAAAATGATTTAGGGTAACGGGGAATACGGGCCACCCGAAGGTGAAGCGTGTTAGGTAACCGGATTTTGTGGTTCATGCGAATGGGCGAAGTGGGATTTGGGCATGGTAACCCAAGTCGGGGTGTTCCTAGGAATGTTCAGAGGACGGGCAAACGAGTACCCGGGTAGACATTTTCGAGCGTTCCTTCGGGCCCTGATAGGGTCCTGATAAGGCCATATCAGGCCCTTGTCAGGCCTTATCAAGCTCTTATCAGGCCTTATTAGCCACTTATCAGGCCCTTGTCAGGCCTTATCAGGCCTTCTCGAGATTTTATCTGGGCCCGATGTAACGCGCGAAAATTTGTACTCGGGTAACCCGTCTATTAGTAACACAAGCTGACATTTTAGTAGTTACATTGAGGCTGATCACGCGATGATTGGATTATATCAGGGCCTGAATGAACACCAAAATGTCCACCAGCGCATTTATTGAAATGCAGAAAATTCTGGAGTTGAAAAGTCTGCGGGAGAAAACGGATTATCAGAGCTGGTACGGAAGGTATTTGGGCAAAAGAACAACAAAGGTCGTTTTTCGTCGTTCTATTTCTTATCACCTTTTTGATCCCCTAAATGACAACATTTCATGATATTCTTAGGAACGTTTAGAGAACCGACAAACATGTAACTCTTCGGATAGTAACGCAAGTAGAAATTTTAGTAGAGCGTTACATCTCCTAATTAGGGATAATAACACTAATAATAATCTATCTTATCTATCTAACCTTATCAGGATCTGAACCAACACTAAAATGTCTACCAGGGAATCTATCGAATGGCGGAAAATTACGGGATTGGAAAGTCGACGAGAGGCCACGGAACATTAGAGCTGGTACGGAAGATAGTTTGGGTAAAGAACAACAACGATCTTTTTGGGTCGTTCTGTTTCTTATCACCTTTTTGATCCCCTAAATGACAACATTTCATGATATTCTTAGGAACGTTTAGAGAACAGATAAACAAGTAATCCTTCGAATAGTAACACAAGTAGAAATTTTAGTAGAACGTGTAACGCTGATTCCTAATTAGGGCCTAACCTTATCAGGATCGGAATTGACACGAAAATGTCTACTAGGGAATCTATCGAATTGCGGAAAATTACGGGATTGGAAAGTCGGCGAGAAGTCACGGATCATTAGAGCTGATACAGAAGATAGTCGAGGAAAACAACAAGGCTCGTTTTTGGTCGTTCGATCTCTTATCACATTTGTGATCACACGGCTCCATGTACAACATAATGACTATTCTTTTTTAGCCCTAAACGACTAAAATTGATAACATTCCTAGGCAAGTTTACAAAACCGACAAACAAGTAAATCTTCAAAATAGCAACCCGAGTACAAATTCTAGTACAGCGTTACATCGCCCGATCAGGTCCTGACCGCGCCTTATCAGGACCTAAATTGACACTACAATTCCCACCAGGGAATCTATCGAATTGCGGAAAATGCCGAAGCTGAAAGGCCGGCTGGAGAAAACTATTAATCACAACTGATGCAGAAGATAGTTGGGGAAAAGATCAACAAGGATCATTATTGGTAGTTCGATCCCTTATCACACCTTGGACGACAAAACGTCACAACTATTCTTTCTCATCCCCCAAACGACAACATTTTAATACAATTATATATTTTCCAACGAAAAAGACTGCAACGCCGGCTGCGCTCCGCGTCGAAATTGTAATTCCCCAGTCCTAGCCGGCGTCCACCGGCATTAAAATCCGTGACCCCTCTTACTTTTCATCCGTTGTAAAAATCCGTACCTTACACCTATGCTCGAGTCCCGTCGTGTGCGTGACGTCCCTCGGACGTTAGAAAAATCCGTTGTGTTCCGAAACCGGTTTCGGTGGATTTTTATGGGGTCATCGCAGGGGCCAAGCTGCGCGTTTCACGAAGGGGAGGTCATCCAGCATCGAGGTCAGGCGGATGTAGAATGGAAACAGGCTTGGTGCGTCCGTGCACGCACACATGCCCACATTACCCGGCCCCAAGAAAGGGTTACTCTCACCATGACAAACGCGCCCTTAGTTACGTGTTCCCACGATAAAACCGGACCACCTTGGCCAGGAAGGGACAAACGGTCCTCCAGCGCCGACTTGCCGGTCCCGCGCCGGGTCCGGACATCTGGTCAGAGGAAATTATAAAAGTACGAAAAAACTTACCTGACCAGTTGAAGCGGCACATGCCCGACCCGCGGGCCCAACCCGACCGATGCATGAACCCGCTCGTGTGTGTGTGTGTGCGCATGTGTGTAGCGCTTGGAACAGTCAACCCCTGGACCTTCCGCGCCGCGGAAAGGACTTATACCTAGATGGGATATGCTAATGAGTGCCCGTTACCCAAACGCCGGCAACCCTTTCACGATTCTACAAGACTCTCCCTCTCCCCTTCAGAAGTTCCCGCTCCTAAGGCACTCCCGGTCTCCCTTGGATACCTTCGCGCTCGCTGGATGTGCTGATCTTTGTTGATCTTTTTAGTAGCGCGGGACGGAGCAAACAGGTTTTGGCGGAACGGATGACCCGCTTTTTTTTGTTGGTTCCGATGGGGAGGACGCTGTACCAGTCACTCGGACGGGGTACGAGGTGGACGCGATGGTCAGGTAGAGTAGGGAATTAATAGCGGGGAGGAAGTGGGGATGAACGGGCATGCCAGGCCCCAGAATGCGAGAATTCGAGAACTGGGACCGCCGGTCATGCAGTTCCGGCGGTGGTCGCAGTGGGCTTGGTCAGTCGGGGCTTGGACCCCGATTTTTGCGCGTCGGGGATCGATGAACGGTCGCCAAAAGTGGTAAAAATTAAAAATTGGAAAATTGAAAATAAATACCTGCGTTTTTTTTTTTGGAAAATGTAGATGAGAGGTTTTGTCGGCGAATTGTTGTGCGGGGGATCATGAGGCTTTGGTTGATGTTTTAAAAGTAGTCAATGAACGTTCGCCAAAAGTGGTAAAAAAAGAAATTGAAAAAAATAAATACCTGTGTGTTTTATTTTGGAAAATGTAGATGGGAGGTTTTGTCGTTGAATTGTTGTGCGGGGGATGATGAGGCTTTGGGGGTTGATGTTTTAAAAATAGTCAATGAATGTTCGCCAAAAGTGGTAAAAATAGAAAATTGAAAAAAATAAATACCTGCGTATTTTATTTTGGAAAATGTAGATGAGAGGTTTTGTCGTCGAATTGTTGTGCGGGGGATGATGGGGCTTTGGGGGTTGATGTTTTCAAAGTAGTCAATGAATGGTCGCCAAAAGTGGTAAAGACTAAAAATTTAAAAATTTGAAAACACCTACGTACTTTGTTTTTGGAAAATATAGATGGGCGGCTCTGTCGGCGGTTTGTTGGGGATGATGAGGGTTCGGGGAGGTTGAAGTTCTAAAAGTAGTCAATGAAAGTTCGGCAGAAGTGGTCAAAATTAAAAATTTAAAAATTAAAAAAAGCCTACGTTTTTTATTTTGAAAAATGTAGATGGGAGGCTTTGTCAGCGAATTGTTGTGCGAGGGTTGAAGTTAAAAGATGATGATGAGGGAAAGAAGAAGATAAGGATTTGGGGATTGAAGTTAAAAGTAAGAAGTTCGTGCTTCGTGGATCGAATTGTAGACAAGGTGGGCCCGATTTTCCTTGCGAGTTAACGATGAAAATTGAGGCTGGAGATAAAGAAGAAGAAAAAGGTTCGTGCTTGTGCATCGAAACGGTGTAATCGCGGGGCGAGATATGTAAATATCGTTCGGATGACGGTGAGAGTTTTTAAACAGGCACGAGGAGGGCTCAGGCATTATTTTTTGTGCAATCGTGATCACAATTGAGGCTCAAAGTCGAAAAAAAAAAAAAAAAAAAAAGAAACATTGTTTTAAGGTAGACGCGATTTCCACTTTAATGTCTTTATGTCAAAAATGAAGGCTCAAGTTGGGAAAAGTGGTTTTGCATTTATAAATAATCGGAATCGAAAATATATATTTTTTAAATAAAAATTTGAATGTTAAAAGCAAGTATAAATCACAATCCAGACATGACAATTCTAAAATAACAAAATGCGGCAAAGTATAAAAAAATAAGGGAAAAATAAAATATGTATACCGTTAAAATAGCATTTGACAACCTGTTTTTTTACCGCCTTCAAGAGTAGTCATTTTTTTTTTTAATCCAACTCCACTAATATTCAGAGGCGTTCGGGAGTGGCCGAAGGATGAACCTGACCTGACATTGAAACTCAGTGACATTCTTTGTTCTTCGCCGAAACTCTTTCGTGTGAATCGACGCGTGATGAAAATATAAAGCGGTGGCATTCATTGAGTTTGGTCCAGCAAGTGAGCAGAACGGTCCTCTCGGATCCGAATGATTTCAGAGAGATTGAGGGACGTAATCCAAGCACGCTCAAGTGCAATTTTTCTCCGCATTTTTGCGAGCATTTCTCAACCTCGAAGACTCTTGCCCGACCCGAGAATATTTTAACTGGCGGAGAACAGGGATTTGTCTGAATGTTTTATCGTACAAATTTGCCTCGCGATGCCAGCGCGGAGCGAGCAGCGAAAAAGAAAAAGTAATTAATGGGGCTCGAGGCAAGCAAAGAACGGAATAAATTAATTTACAACAAAAAAGTGTTAAAAATCAAATATAAAAAAATAATACCAACAGACTCAAGATCCAACAATTTCGAGTTTTTGCACTATTAGGCCGTTCAATTTATCATTATAAATTCATCATTAAAAAGCTAAACAAATTAAATTTATGCTGAAAAAAGTGAAGCTTAAAAATACATAAGTAGTGGAAAAAATAAAATAAAATCGTGAAACAACCATTTTGCTGAAAGTTCGAGGCTTTTCCGAAGTGTTTGTAGGATACTCCTCCATTTTAAGACGAGAAAAAAAGTAAAAAAATGAAATATAAAAAAAAAATAATACCAACAGACTCAAGATCCAACCATTTTGAGTTTTTTCACTAATAGGCCATTTAATTTATCATTATAAATTCATCATTAAATAACGTAAAAAATAAAATTCACGCTGAAAAAAAAGTGAAGCTTGAAAATACCTAAGTAGTGGAAAAAAAAACAAAATTCGTGAAACAACCATTTTGCCGAAAGTTCGAGACTTTTCCGAAGCGTTTGTAGGATACTCCCCCATTCGGGCCGAGTTAAGTCGATGCCGGCAGCGGGGATAGGGAGCGAGAGAGAAAAAGAAGGTGGAGGGGGGGGGGACGGGGGTTGGGTCGGTGGGGCGATGGTTGTCGGGCCAGTGAATAAAGTAAAGAAGGGATGGAAAACGAGGAAAGAGCGATAGTAGTAGCCGGGGTGGTTTTTCTGACGTCAACTCACCCCCCGGTACTGGGGGGTGGCTCGTCTCGCCCTTCGTTGCCGCCGTCCGAAAGGGATAAAAGACGGTATATATAAAATGGCCGATGGCCCTCTCTCGCTCCATCCTAATGCCTAAAATATACACACCAGAAATTGGACTGCTTAAGAGAGACGAGAGACGAGGGTTCGGCTCTCTCGGGTCCCGAAAAAGAGGGCTCTTGTATATACTGTATACTCTTTCGCGACGCGAAAAGCCACCCCTCGGCTGTACCGCGATCGAATACGCAACGGATCGCACTTTCTCGACGCCGGAACTTGAATTTTTCGAGCAACATTCTGATACCTTCATTTTTTGAGACGATGAACGAAAAGTGCAAGTATTATGCAAGTAATATGGTAACACCATCGTATATGGTCATCGACAACTATGTAGGGGAAAACTAAATTTTCCAATCATTTTTGGATCGGACAAGGTGGAAAAATTGGGCAGAAAAACCTGATGTATCCGATAGGGCGAATTCGGGCATCCAAAAATTATTGGAAAATTACGTTTTGCCCAAAAACCCCGTTTTGCACTGCTCTACCCTACTCAAACTTTAACTGTTCAATTCTATCGTCTTTCTTTGCTGCTTGGTCCTTAGGTGATTTTATCCCAGGACAAATAAACAACTATTTTATTCTATTCTATTCTATTCTATTCTATTGGACGGAAATGCACATATTATCAACTCGCACGAAGATAGGCTCATAAAATTCGGAACTGGTTGGTGCGATTTAACGTTGTCAAAAATTTGATTTCCCGATCACATCGACGATTAAATATACACAAATTGAATATACTCGTTCGCGATGCGAAAAGCGACCCCTAGGCCATACCGCGGTCGCGCTTTTTCGACGCCTTAACTTGAATTTTGCAAATATTCTCATAATTTACGAGACGATGAAAGAAAAATGCCCGCGTTACGGCACACTGTTAAAAAAAATTGTAAATTCAATGCATCAGGCTGGAAGTTTTTGTGTATAAGCTGGTACATTCAATGTAATGTACAATTGTGACAAAAAAGTTAATGCACTTTTACAGTGAAATTATAGTAAATTATTAAAAATAAAATATTTCTGAAGTTTTTAATATACTGTACCTTAATTTTTAATCACAATTCCACACGAAATGTAATATATTGGAATATGCCAGTTTATGCATAAAAACTTCCAGTGTCAGTATATTGAATTTCATTCGAATTTTTCAATCGAATTTTTTTTACAGTGCAGTAATATACCATATTACTGCACTGTAAAAAAATAGTGATCGGAAATAAACGTAATATCGACGTTGCCTAGAGACACATTTCATAAAATTGTCACCCTATCGGGGCGATCTAACGTAGTTAAAATGTGATTTCCTGATCTCACCGACGTTTAAATATACATAATCGAAGGGGAATTATAGCCGAGAATATAATAATTAGCGAGGCTCGATGGAGACACGGAGCCGGAGAATCGTCCACGAGGAAGTGAGGAAAAGGTTATATTAGTTATATTCTATCGACACTTCGATTACAATATCTTTAAGACTCGACTCTACATAGCGTCGCAGCGACGTTGAGTTCGACAACTCGATAGTAATAACTTCATCCCTTCGGCGACGATTTGTCACAATCGCGTTACAAGAATTGAATAATAAACTTTTCCATAAATCATATCCGATATCCTTTCTTACGTTATTCTCGTGTTTTTCGATTGACCTTTCCGTCTCATAATTGTTGGTTTATTTGTTGCAGACTAAAACTCCGTCAGCTCTGGGGATTCGGAACGGCAAAAGTTACTACTAATTTTTTTTAATGTACTTGACTTTATAAATAAAATACATTCATCATCGTATTATCTCTGTTTTAATTTTAACCTTCACACAATCCGGAAAAAATAATAGACTGCAACAATAACACGCACGAAAAATGCACTTCTTTCCATCCTAAAAAAGTGGTGGCACGAAACAAATACGGTAACAAAAATTTGGATGAAATTTAATGTACTGGTAATGGAAGTTTTTATGCGTACACCGGTATATTAATTATTTCGTGTGCAACTGTGAAGAAAAATGAATGTACAGTATATTAAAAAGTATAGAAATACATTATTTTTAATAATTGACTGTAATTTCACTGTAAAAATATATTAATTTTTCATCGCATTGAGCATTTTATGTGCACAAAAAATTAAATGAACGATTTCAAGAATAAAAACATTAAATTTGCAACTTGTTTACCCACGAAGGTGAATTCTCAAGAAAAAAAATTCAACTTCGCGAAGGTTGGTCGGATGCGGTGCGGTGTCTCGTGCCGCTTCCGTCCGTCCGTCCCTCGAATGGCCAATTCGTTAGTCAAGTTTTTCCCGCGCTCGCGTTTCGAAATAAAGGCAATTAAAGTTTAAGACGTCGTTCAGTCCCTGGACGCTCGGGTTGCTCAACGGGAGAGTGTGCGGGGGTGGGGTGGGGGGGGGGGGATGGTGAGGTGGGATACGCGATAGGGGTGGTCTGAGAAGAGAACCCGAAGCGTCGGCGAGATATCCACCCTCTCACTTTCTTTCCCTTTCTTCTTGCGGAGCCCGCGCGCTGTGTTTCATCCCTAGTTTTCCATCCCCCTCGTCCGACAGAGCTAGTCTCTATCTCAGAGGGTGGCTCTGGTTTTTGTCATTTGAAATATGCCAAGGGGGCTCGTTCTTCCTCGTCCACCCCCCCCCCTCCCCGCCCCGACTTCACCCCTTTTTACACCCCCTCGCCAGAAGCAGAAGCAGCACACCGAAGAGGAATGATAAAATGGCGCCGGAGACAATGGGGACGATTTTTCCTCGACCTCCACCCCCCACCCCCTCCCATCCCCCTTTTTCCTTTTCCTCTTATTTTCACCTCCAACCCCACCAGACTCCTTTCGTCTTCCAGAATTCGCCTCATACCTTCCTCCACCACCTCGCGAACAGCGCCGCCACTTTCTTTTGTTTCATTCTGTAATAAAGGGCCCTCTCTTGCGGAAGGGCCGAGAAAAGCGATCGGAAATTCACGAACCTCACTCTTACACTCGCCGCGAGGCTTCTTCGTCCTCGCACTTTTAACCCAACCACCTCTCGTCCTTCCCCCCCGACTCCTTTTCCTCGCACAACGTCTTGGAAACTCTCCTGGCAACTTTCGCCTGTAAAACTACCCTTGGCCAAGTGTACACAGAGTTATCGCCCACAAAAAGAATATTGGGACATACGACGAAAGAACCGGGGAACAATGTATATTGGCTACCGAGGGATTTTATTATTTTATTTTTTATTATTTACTATTCATTATTTTTATGGTTGTTATACATTTTTAAAAGCTTTGTTAATTGGTGAGGCGAAGGTTCATGCTCAACTCTGATCAAAATTATTTTTTTTTTTTTACATTTTTTTAATACTTATACTTGCGAAACGATGAACGGATTTTATTTTATGTTTTATTTTTAATTATTTTTTTGGTTGTTACAAATTTTAAAGATAGTTTCCTTAATTCTTAAGGTGAACGTCGATGCTCAACTCTGATCAAAATTATTTTTTTTACATTTTTTTTTCTCCTTACTTCCGAAGAGATATACGGAGAAGTGTCAGGTAAGAGCCGCGGATAAATTGATGGTTCTGGAAAGGGTTGAAGAATGGATTGTAAAAAAAATATAAATATATGTTTTTTATTATGAAGTTTTATGGTGTTTTTATTTCGACGATTCCGCTTACACGAGTCTTATTTATCGCTCCGGACACGAAGATTCCCAGGGAAATTCGAGAGACGAGGAACAAAAGAACGCGAGCGCGCCGCGAGGTTGATTTGCCGTATCGCGGGAAGGGGTTTGCAGAGGCCGACGGAGTGCCGGTTGCAAGCGGCTCGTCGGACTGCTGTAGGGTATGCCCGCGACATCGAGAAGGGGTTGTATCTTAAGATTCACCCTCACGGCTATCTGGCTGGAAGAGTCCGCGGCTGCTAGAACGAGCGCATTGCAACGGCGAGCCAAAAATTTAAAAAATTTTCGTATACGCTGTCCTCGAATTATAAATATTAAAAAACAACAAAAAGGTAAATACATATTTATTTTTTTATAATTATGTAGACTCGGCATAAAATTGATTAAAAATCCATCCAGTTTCGTAACATAATAAACATCAAGTGCTTCAAATTTTCAGAAGTAGTTTTTCTTTTGTATAAATCATACAGATGATTATAATACAGAAGGGAGGAAAAAATGAATTTTGAAATGACAACGAAGGAATATTGGAAATTATTAATCGTTTCACATTAAGAGGGTAGTTTTTATTTTTTTTACAAAATATCTATTAATTTATAACAAAGAAGGGGTAAAGAAAATTAAATTTTTGGCCACAGTTCCAAAGCCATGAAAAATGAGCAAAAGGAGTCTCCGGGACTCTTTCGTATTTTTATTGATTTGCCAACTCAGGGGGGGTTTTAGGAATGAGTAGGGGAGGGGTATTTAAGGGGCGCCAACCGGCGTTCTTACCCCCACTTTTCGGTTTGAACGTCCGCGAGAGTTTCATCCCCCGCCAGAATCTCACCGAGCAGCGGCAGCTCTCCTTTTCCTTTTCCACCCCTTCTTGCATTCACCACCCCTGCAAATCCACTTCTACCCCTCTCATCTCTCTGCCGCTACGTTCGCTTTTCCATGGACGCTGTTGAAGAAAGTGCCCCCCCCCCTCCCACTTTCACCCCCCACTCTCGGACTACGAAAGAAAAGACCCTCGAATTTCTCTTATTTTTATTCTCGTGCCAGCAAAGATTTCACGCTTCGCGAATATTACTCGGCTTTTATTTCCCTTAATTTCCGACGATTTATTTATAACGCTTCCAATCTCGACTCGGCGTATCGGTTCTCCTACGCTAATTCAATTTTAATCGTCAACTTCGAAACAAATTTTCATCGCCAAAAGAAAATCTTTCCTAAGGGTAGTTTTTCATTTATTCATACCTCGATCTCTGAGGGCAATTTTATTCGCATAAGCAGCTCGGGCTTCCAGGCAAGTTTTTTCCGCGACGCAATTAACCCCTCCCATAAAAAAACTCCCATACCCTAAGGGTAGTTTTTGCTCGGAAGATAGTTCTCCATTTTTTTGTCTCATTTCATTATTTCCACCCCGGGACATTCCACGAAGCGAGCAATGCCAGAGGGTAGTTTTTTCACCAGCTTTCAATTAACCCCCACGGCCAATTGTTTTATTCAAATTTTTATAGCTTATCCCCCGTCGAGAGCGCGAAGCGAAAAGGTAATGTCATAAGGGTAGTTTTTTTTTTTATTTCGCACTCCGCGGTTTGCGTCGAGTCGCTTGCGGCGAGCGTCGCAAAAAAAGGAGTACAAAAAGGAAGGGATAATAATTACAGTCACATAACGCGCGTCAGGGTACGTGTGCGTTAGGGGGTTGACGCCACCTGTGACGGGTTAAACGGGGTTAAAAAAACCGCGACAGTGGCCACCTGTTAGAAAAAAAGGCAACCCCCCGAGGCCCGTGCGGAAGCAAGTCGAGTGCCGCGCAAGGGATGGCTGGTGGAGAGAAAAAAAACACACACACACACCGTGCGGCGTGCGACCCTCGGGAATCTGGGTGGCGCGTGTCTGGAGTCGAGATCGTTTACACCCTGTGAGAGCGCCGTGAGAAGAGCGGTGGGGGAACACGTGTCGAGGGTACGTGTTGGACAAGTTTTTTTTTCTTTCTTTTTTTTCATCCCCTAATTCTTTCTCACTCTCGCCAGTGAGAATGCACCCCCCCCCCCCCCCCCCCCCGGGCCCGGGGCCCCCCCCCCCCGCCCCGGGGGGCCCCCCCCCCGCCCGGGGGGTGGCGAAGGCCGGGGAAAAAGGTTCCTCGGGGCACGGGACTCACCCCCGCGGTCGCGGGGCGCACACACACGGCCCGGGGGTTGAAGAATGCCGGAAAAAATGTTTGGGCTTCGCTAACTCGAGTGCCATTGTACTCCCCGAGTGTATACACACGTACTCCGGGCGTTAAAACACTTTAACACCTACTCCGTGTCTCTTAATTCACAAAAGAGCTCAATTACACCGTTTCGGCCTAAAATAAAAATTTGGGACTTTTACGCACTTTGTCTCATTAATAAAATGAAAAATTACATTAATTGCCATTATCGTCTTTACGATTTTTACTGCAAAATGTTTTGTATTCTTTCTTGACCATTTTTTATTTATATAAGTAATAACATTTTTTTAGCAATGGAATCATTAAACGATATTTCATTCCCTATTTTTATCCCATTCTGTACCCCTTATTTTCTTCATTGTAATATCAAACTAGCACGTGTCGTGGCTTGGGAGCTTCGAGTCTTCGCAATGCACTATCCAATTTAGAACCCGAAAATTTAGATTTTAGGAGATATACAGGAGATGCGTTACTTCCGGTTTGACAATCTGATTTCCCGGGCGGAAATGACGTCATCCCGGAAATATGTCACATCCGGTTTGAAAATTTGATTTTTCGGGCGGAAATGACGACGTCCTGGAAATACGTCACATCCGGTTTGAAAATCGCATCGCTCAACCGGAAGTGAAGTCATAGCGGAAATACGTCGGATCCGGTTTGAAAATCGCACTTCTCGACCGGAAATTACGTCATAGCGGAAATACGACGGGTCCGGTTTGAAAATCGCACTTCCCGACCGGAAATGACGTCATAGCGGAAATACGTCGGGTCCGGTTTGAAAATCGCTCTTCTCGACCGGAAATGACGTCTTAGCGGAAATACGTCTGCTTTCGGTCGAAAACTTCGATTTTGAAACCGGAAGTGACGTATTGGATGCAGGATTCTCGAAAATTGGGATAAAGAAACAAATAAACAACTTTCCAAAATATATTTAAGATACGAATGAAGTAATGTCCTTTTTTGTAGTTCAGGCATTGTTTGTTTTAATTTTCGGGGTGTTCGGGGTTTCTCAATGCTGCGAGACTGAACGAGGCGGGGTGAGATGCGCGGTTGATACTTAATTTTTAAGGGTCAGTCATTAAGGGATGAAAAACGTTTCGGCTGAAAGTTTGCTCCGAGGGAGGTTGAGAGAAATGACGGTGAGAAGCGAGAATCATAAAGCTTTTGTACTAAACCGAGGGAGTAAGTGAGCGGGACCGGGAAAACCAAGAGGCTAGCGCGATAAAATACTGGTCCTTGCCTCGGGTAGTAAAGCGTTGTGAAATGGTATGATAAATTTAAAAGTACGGTCAAGTACGCGCCTAATGAAATCTGCCTTACGTTTTTAACCAGCTGACAATACTGGTCAAGAATAAATGTATACTTTTCATAAATATAATTTTTGTGTACAATAAAAAATTTTTATGTATATATATGTATATATTGGTTTAATGCTTGATTACCGACAGTACAGAACGCGCAATCCACGCTAGCCGAGACTCGAACTCCACTTTCTCGTTCACTCGACAAGTAGCGCCGCCCCGAGGCGCATCCGCGAACTCGCGAGCAGTGAGGCTGCTTCACAGGCTCAGCGACGAAAGGTAGGCTAGGATTTGTACACAAACCCCCTTCTCTTTCGTGTTTGAAACGTCAATCAATTCTTGTTCGAGCGCAAACTTCCACAAGCCTGGAGCGTGCAATCAATATTTACCGAACGATATGAAATGCTAACTTTTTATCGAGTTAATTAAATATCAGCCAATGAATGAATAAAAATGGCGTCATATCTTTTATCGAAATGGTAAAAAAGATGAAAAACTGCTATTTGGATCTGTGTAACCATCCAAAGTAGCAATGTTTGAGACTAAGTTAAATATTTAAGTTAAACGTTTTCTTAAGGGGCATCGAGCTAATTTACCCACTAATCAAATTTCAATGTTCAATAGCTATGTCTACAATGATGACCCAAAATACCTTTTTACTTCCAGAGAAAAAATTTTCCAAATGGGATAGTGAAAATAGAAAATAAAAAAATATTATCACTTTTAAGGCATTCTTGTGACTTAAGAGAAATAAATGTAGGATCGGTAAAACTTAATGCCGTAGTGGTTGATGGCGACAAATTGTAATTTGGATCTATCTAACCATCCAAACTTGCAACGTCTAAGACTTAAATGATTTCTTAAGGCGCATCGAGTCAAATTGCCCACTAATAAAATTTGATGACTCAAATAACCTTTTTACTTCCAGAGAAAAATTGTTTCAAATGGGATAAAGAAAATAAAAAAAAATAATTTATACAATTTGGATCTATCTGACTATCGAAGATTGCAACGGTTAAGACTTAAATTTATTCAATTGTTATATTCAATAGCTATTATATATTCAATAGCAATAAATTATTATATTCAATAGCTACCGCTATGAGGATGACCCAAATTACCTTTTCACTTCCAGAGAAAAATCTTTTCAAATGGGATAATGAAAATGAAGAAAAATGATAATCATTTTTAAGGCGTTATATTTCTTGTTTATGTCACGCGAAGGGGTGTCCCATCGTCGTCTGCCTTCTTGTGACTTAAGAGAAACAAATGCCGGACCGCTAAATCTTAATGCCGTAGTGTTTGGTGGGCGCACGGAAGAGCCAACGTTAATGTTCGCCTAACCATGTAAAGCCGTGCTTACTTATCCCGCTGGTTTCATACAGACTGTACAATACAGCCCAAAAGCAGAAAGGGGGACGAAAGAGATGAGAGCAGAGACGTAGAATGAGGTTAGGAAAAGGGAGTTGAAGCTACTGGTTGTGCAACAAACTCAACGCGCGAGGCATTTGGTTTTTAACGAAAATTAATGGCTCCAGTCCGAGATTCTGCAGATGCTCGCCGCTCGCTTATAATCTAATAGCGGGCAAAGTTACTGCTTGGCCAAAACCCCCACTCGCTGCTTCTCGCAGTGCACAAAACAGGGCTCTCTTTGTACATATGTATATGTATAGTCGCCGCTGGAATTGCGGCGCTTTTTCTAATTTATTAATTTGAATCCCGCCCCCCTCCCGCCCCCCTGGCGAAATCTCGCGTAATCACGAGAATGTCGCGGCAAAAGCTCACGTAACCGCAAAAGTTACGTTTTCCTTGTTATTTCCACCAGGCCCGCGGAAATAGCGGAAGGACGATTGTTCCCTCGAAGACGATATCTTAGGGCGATTTCCGACCCAATTCAAAGCTATCAATTTCTTGTTATCGGTGGTTAATTTTTCCAGGTGTAACGCAAACGGTTGCATAATTTTTCGCCGCCATATTTTTAAATAGCCGCCGATAACCAATGAAATCGATAATAAATTATCTACTCGATAATTTTTCTAACACTTTTCTTATGATTATAATTATTGATATAATATTATATTATAATTATATTACAATTATTGAAATTTTGTAAATTTTTTTTTATGTGACTTTATATCAATATTTCAGAATTATTGGAACACATTTCTTTTTTTATGTCCCTGACTACGAGGACAGAAAATAATTTACCGATCCAACTGACCCCCCAAAGTGATTTATGTCCACGAAACTCTCCGTCTCCGCCGTATTTAACCGCGGTTTTACCAGCAAAAAAGTATAACTCGCTACGAACGGTCGGACGCTCCGCCGTCCAGAAGCGGCCCGTCCTTTTCGGCTTTTTTTTCTGCAATTTATCCCCTTGTCCTTTTCCTCACCCTTACCTCTCCGGGCCTCCAGCGGAGGAAACTGCAAGACAAGGGACAGTATGTTTTCACTTAAGGGCGGGTTAGCCATGATTCCGGGACGGGGAACAGGTTTTACTCCTGGTCAGGCTGCGTGCCTCCGCGGGTCGGAGCCCATTTTTCACCCTGCTCAACCCCTACTCGCTGGCAGAGGACGACGCACGACCGGACGCTGGCGACCACTTCATAAAATTACTTTATTACTCGTCCGGCCGTGGTCGGTCCGTTCGCTCGAACTGTGCGGCTATTTTTTATCCGCTACCTCGACATATGCGGGGGCTTTGAGGGCGGCAAAAAAAAGTCTCCACGTCAAAGAAGCCGTCTTTCATCGCTGACCATTAATACCGAAAGTGATATTTGTTATTCCGACCATCCGAGAAGGGGACGACCTTTTTTTGACAAAAAATTCTTCATTCACTCTGTTTTCCCCCATTTTCTTTATTTTATTCAGAAAGCACCCCTATGAGAAAATTCGCTACCCAATTTCGGCTTCCTCTTAAAGGAAGCTGTGCGTAATAATGTTTATAAAAATTAATATAAAACAATGTGCAAATTAAATTTTTTAATAATAAAAAAAAATTGGATTTGTAATTTTTAATTTTTTAAGGGATACTGTCCGCATTTCTCATGTGATATTTTTTATTCTGACGATTCCAGATGGCGGCTTACGATCTTTTTTCGACAAAAAGATTCTTTATTCATTTCGTTTTTCCTCACTTTGGCCTTCTCATAGAAGAAGCATTGTTTTGGTGAAAAAAAAAATCGAGATTCTAATTGAGAACATTTCATTAAAAAATGTTCAAAATGTTCTAAAACATCGAAAAATCTCATTTATTAAAAATGTCCAGATGTACGTGTATGTGTGTACGTATGGGTCAGTGGCGAAAAGTTCGAACCGTTATAATTCGAGAATGCATCCACTGATCAAGCTGAAATTTCATACACAGAGTGTGTGGTTAATAGTCAATGTTATTAAATATCATTCGCAAAGCGTCCCTATGAGAAAATTAGTTACCCGATATCGGTTTCCTCTTAAATGAAGCTGTGAATAATAATATTTACAATATTGAAAAAATCAACGTGGACATTAAATTTGGTTAATAGTCAATGTTATTACATTTCATTCGAAAAGCGTCCCTATGAGGAAATTCGTTAAACCATATCAACTTCCTCTTAAATGAATCTGTGGATAATGTTTAATAATGTTTACAAAAATGAAAAAAAACAAAGTGGACATTAAATTTGCTTTTTCGGCCCAAAGTGGGTAAAATGGGTCTCGATCACTCCGCCTCACTCCAAAGTGGCATCGGGCACAGTGAACCAGTTATTTTTTGAAATTTTCCAAAATTCCAAAAAAGTGTTCAATTTTTTTGTTTTTTTTAAGGCACGTTCTCCGCATCTCTCGAATTCCTGGTCGCTTCGGAGTCACGAAAGATCCGCCGTATTCAAAAACGCAAAAAAGCAATTCCATCTCAGTTCTACGTACAGCGAAGCGGCGAGCGGCGACAAGTGACGCAATTTTGCGATAGTCGGTTGCTCGCATAATTACAGTTAAGCGAGCAGCGAGCGCGGTATTAATTAATAGCGGTTCAGGATGGCGGTTCGTTCATACGAACCAGCAGCCCACCTCTGCCTCTTCCCATTCCTCCCGACCGATCGATAATAGTGCGCACAGTGGCTTAAACTGCTGCTGCTCTTGTAAATTCGTAAAGGGGTTGAGAGAAGAATCGCGAATAAATTTGGTGCTAATAAAATCACAATGCGCAGCCCACGGCTATAATTTCGATCAAGAAAAAAAAAAACAAAAATCATTAACTCAACCCTTATAATTTTTTACTCACTATTGTTTTCGAGTGCAAATTTATGTCTTAGATTTTTTTTAATGTTCTCGAAGTGGGAAAACAGAAATACGCTATAGAAATTCCTTCGTAGAACTCCGGTGTAGGTGGCGAGGACATGATAATTCAATTATCGAGAGTCTGTGCGGTTCATATTATGAACCTCACGAGAGGGCAGACTCGACGACGAAGGAGAAGCCGGAAAGTATGCAGGAAACGCACGTTGCCAGCAGCATTCTCGTGAGCGATGCCGCCACGCAATGAACTTTTACCTTTTAACGATTATATCGGTCGGAGACTTATCGAACCGCAGGGGCGAGGCGCCTGGCGAACACATCACCTGAGGCAACAGAAACTGCATCGTTATTCCATATTCGCTACTTTACTCGCGGCAATCTATTATATTTAGTATTTAGTATATATTTATTATATTTATATTTGGTATTTAGCGTGCGCTGAGAAAAAGGCTAACATTTCGTGTTATAACGAATAGTTGTCAGGGGGAATTTCTATATAGATAGTTTCTGTTAATACATATTGAATTGGTTGAACTATAATTGTGGTCGTAACTACAAAATGTAGACGTTAGAACTATTTTTCATGGTAAAAAGCAATTTTTTCTCGGTGTTTTTGGTATATTTATTATATTTATTATATTTAAGTATTTAGGTGTTTAGGTATTGTATTTCATTAACATATATACTTAGTTATTGAAAAAAATGTCCCAAATTTTTTTCAACGTTTTTGAGTTTCTCTTTAGATTTTGGAAAGTTACCGTGTATGTCACACTTTCAAGAGATTAAGAAAAAATTGTATTTTTTTCACGCATGTGACGTTAATTTCTAATTAGCGTTGTGCCGGTTTCGAGAAGGCACGTTTTCTCACGGCACTTTAAGCTTCTCTCCTCGTTTGGCGCCTGTTTTCTCATTCTCCTCTGCCCAGCCAGGCGCAAACTTGCCGGCGACTTAGCTGAGAACATTTTTAGGGTTTATCGTAATCTTGCTGGATTAGCGCGCTCCCGAACATCCGTAACACTCTGCCCACCTTGCCCGCGCGAGGAAAGAGTAAATAGCTACGCGGAGAACATGCTCGAAGAGGGTGGAAAACCTGGTTCAAAGTTGGGTCTCAGATAGGGTAAAAATATTCTTAAAATGTCAACCTTTCCCCGGCCGACTTCCAACGGCGGCTTCTCATCGCGCTAATTCGAAGTGATAACACACCCTTTCTCACCGCCCGTTTCAATCTCCCTCCGGCAACTCGCTTCCTCACAGTAAAAAAAAAAAAATTATCTCGTTACCAAACTTTTCAGACAGCTCAGACTTTCGAGGACATGTTCCTCGGAGCCCTCCAATCCTATCTCGGCACCCCTTTATTCATTTCTCTCCGCGCTCAATCCGCTCGGAGATTAAAATAAACAAAGCCCCACCAATCCAGTTTAACCAACTGGATAAATTATCCGCTTTCCAAGGTCCTTTTTATCCGATTCATTTTAACCGATCTAAAAAACGATGAGATTTTTCATAATGATGATTTTAAAAGAAAAAACTATCTTCTTCCTACGAAATGAAAAAACACCCACATTAAAAGGATTAATCCTTTAATGCTAAAGAATATTACTGGTTTACCCTTTTGATCTGTTACGCAAAAATGTAAAGGTTCAAAAAAAAGTGTTTCGCGTTTCCTCTGCGCTGTACACGTTTCCGCTAGCAGTTTAGAGCCAAAGTCAAACGGACCATTCGCAGTTGCCAAAACCAAAACTTTTTGTCCCGCTGAAATTTCCTCTTTGACAGTTTCCAGCAATATTTGAATACCGCCTAAACAAAGCAGTTCTACAAAGTTGGCCACTCGGAACTCCACAGTTGGACGTATGAACGATGGTTTGGAATTGCTATGACGATTTTCGCACCATTCCCCAACAGTTTTTATTAATTTTTTGGATCTCCGATGGTCCGATGACTTTGGCGTTGCCGGTAATTCAAAGGTCGGCCGCGCCATAGACGCAACGTCATCACCACCTGGTTGTAAAAGTTTTAACGTCCGCGAAATTCGGTAAAGTTGCCGGTGGAAGTGGGAGAGGAGCGAGGCCGGAGGTCGGCGGAAAGTAAAGAGTGGCGGGGCCGGAGGCGAGGAGGCGAGTTCCTGGGAGGCTCTCGCTGATGGCGAGGGCTAAGGATGGTTTGGCTAGTCCCTCGCCGAGTTTAAGGTGGTAGTTTGCGTAGCCGTAAATTTTCTCTCCGCGAGTTAAAGGCCGCGGGCAAGCTCGGTCTCCCTCCCTCTCGCGTCCTCTCCTCCCGCCGCCCTCCTCGAGGCCACCAACCCCTGCCAGCGGAAGCCGCTCTTTCTCGGTCCTTTCCACCCAGCCCCGTCGCGCTCACCTTCACCTTCCATATCTTTCTACCATCTTCTATCAATAATTCCGTAATGGCGCCGGAGAGCGTCGACTTCGCCCAACCGAAGGCCCTCCTTTCCGAAGTTCTCCGCTCGCCCGAGCCGATATTATTCCTTCCGATAGATTCCGTCCCCCACTATCGAACCCTGATGGCTTCTTCGGCAATCCTATTCCCTTATCTTTCTTCGTTCTCCGAAAGAACACGGGGAAGCATTAACTATCGGGAGTGGTTACGACCCCCCCTAAAGCTTCTGGCCTCAGCAGCCTCCGAATTCCTCCTGCTTCTTCGGCAAACCTCTCCCTCTCCCTTTCCGCCTTTTCTTGCATGCTCGGAACTCAATTTATCGAAGAAAAGGTGTAGAATTGATACCAACAACTCCCCCTTTTGCCTTGTCTTACTTACCCGGAATCCAATCTATCAAGGAAAAGATGTCGTAGAATTGGTATCAACAACTCCACCGCTACTGCCTTTCCTCGCAAGCCCGGAATTCAACTTATCAAGGACAAGATATAGAATTGGTATCAACAACTCCCCCATCTACCTTTTCTTGCATGCCTGCAATCCAACCTATCAAGGAAAAGATGTAGAATTGGTATCAACACCTTCCGCCTTCTGCCTTTCCTTGCGTACCTGAAAGCCACCCCATCAAGGAAAAGATGTCGTAGAATTGGTATCAACAACTCCGAATCCGCGTGTCATCAGCGCAAAGAATACCGGTGCCATGTTATCCGGGTCGAAAGGGATTTTCCATCTAGCCGGCGTACAACCTCCTCGGGGCGTTTTGTTCTGAAGAGAGCCGTGCTCACCCGGGGCAGGAGTTGAATGCGGATGGACGAGAGATCCCCGCTGCCAGCACCTGGAATCCCTCGGACGTCTAGCTTCCTTAGTTGACGTACGTCACGAGAGGACGTCTCCGGGAAGGCAACGAAGCGAATCTACCACCCTCCGCGCTAGCGTCAACGGCGACACGGAGAGCCCGGAGCATCCCCCAAACCCTTGGCGCGGGCGTCTCATAGCGCGGTTGGTTATAGCGCGGCGGTGCAGCAGAGGCAGCGGAGAGCAGAGAGCTAGAAAGCACCCCGCAGCGGACGTAGTATGCAGATTCGTGAAATAAATGCCCGAAAGTTTCACTATAACTCTGCACCCGCGAAATCTCCGGCTCACCTCCACCCTCGCCCGCCCCACCGGGCGGCCGCGCTCTCGGCAGCTTCACCCTCTTTCCAACCCTCCGGTTCTCTTTCTGACTGTGTGCTCTCGGGGTCCTCTCGTGGCGACCCTCGCCCGGCCACTCCCTCGTTCTTCGAGCCTCCTCCTCGCCGAACGAGAAAACCCCTTCGAGTCTCACTTGCTCCTGCTCTTGCCATGCAACGACCGTACCGAGCATCCCTTCCTCCCCCCAGACCGGCCCTCGCGAAGAGACTCGCCACGCTACCACCGCATTATTTAGTGCTTCCGTCATAGCTCCTGCGGAGGGAAAATGGGGCTCCTGTAAGACGGGGGGAAAAAACGGAAGACGATGGAAATGGCTTTTTTGCCAAGTGCTTCATGCTCGAGACTGAAAGCTCTGCGTCCGATTTGCGGGAATTACCGTCTGGCGCACCCTGAAAAATAATTTATTTGACGGCCACTGTTTATTTGGTTCAAGTAAAATATTTAAATCAAATAAATACTTTACTTGAACCAAATAAACGGTGGCCGTCAAATAAATAATTTTTCTGGGTGCGAATCTTGAGGAACAATTGAAATTGAGCAAGTGTTGGTTTTTTTTTTAAGGAGGGAACATATGGGAGGATGTGAGAAACTATTTTTATTACACGAGGATTGGTGGGATTTAATCCTACGAAAAATCTGGTTTTAGGGCCGTATTTTTTGCCTCAAGAGCACACTGGTAGTTCGCATTAACTGCTTTGTTTATTTTCACCTTTTTTTCACAACCCTCCGGGCGTTTCTTTTTTTTGCCGTTCTCTCCACTCTTTCTGTCCCTCGTTCCACGCTCGGCGGCAGCAACGGGACCTCTCGGCGTAACTGAGAGCATGCAGGACGTGCTTCCGATAAACACGCGGCCAATAAAAATAACCACCGACCACCGCAGGCAACTCGCCGCCGGGGTTGAACCGAAAACCGCAAGCCTCCCCGTGCTCGTGCTGTCGCTCTGCTGGGACTGAGAAAGAACGAACGGATAATGTGGAAACGCCGAAGAGTATCTTTTACTGCTTTAATTACAGATCAAATAGAGTGTAGGATTGCAGACATTTTTTTGAAGTTTTTAATGAGGTTCATCGATTGAGTGCTCGAATGCAATCCGAATAGTGTACAGCTCTTTTGTGCGCACCAGCACGACCTGGTAATTTTCCGAACTTCATATAGGGAAAACGTCACTTCTTTTTTAAAAATCTCATTTATCGACCGGTAGTGACGTCATCTAGGGAAATATCACTTCCGGTTTGAAAATCTCAGTTTTCTACCGAAAGAAAAAGTTCTCCTAGACGACGTCACTTCCGGTTTGAAAATCTCACTTCTCAACCGGAAGTAGCGTCATCTAGGGGAAATATCACTTCCGGTTTGAAAATCTCAGTTTCCTACTTAAAGAAAAAGTTCCCCTAGACGACGTCACTTCCGGTTTGAAAATCTCAGTATCCTACCGAAAGAAAAAGTTCCCCTAGAAGACGTCACTTCCAGTTTGGAAATCTCACTCCTCATCCGGAAGTAACGTCATCTAAGGGAAACGTCAGTTGCGGTTATAGAATCATATCTTCAAACCGTGACGTTTCAGCTATCGTAGACAATACACTTATATAAAAAACACTGTCATTGGCGATTGCCATTTTCAAAACTAGCGAAGCTGGTAAAAGAGACGAAAATTTTTTGGAGGAAATGAATTCTCTGGAAAATGCCTCAGCACTCACTCAACAGCGGTATTCCAAAGTGCTTACAGCCCAAGTGCTTTAATCAAGTAACTCCCTCAATGGGTATAAACAACATTCTGTTCTTTTCTTTTTCCTCTTCAACCTTTTATCCGAGATGTACCACGGAGCATTAGGGAGCCGCTTTTTATCTCTTTTTCAGTAGAAACGATTACGTTACGGTGGCGTCGGTGTGGGTGGATAGTAGTTGGTCAGAGAGTGAGTTGCGGAAACGTGGAGTAGCGTGGAGCGCTCCCAGCGTGGAACGTACATGGGAGCCGAGAGGGTTGGGGGTGTTGGGAGTGTATGCAGAGAGTGAGAGAATGAGGTTGAGGCTTACGACGAGAGACTACCGTGGCTCCGGGTATGCGAAGAGGAAGAGGGAAAGATACAGGGAAATAGAGGGTAGGCGAATCCCCGAGACTGAGTGAACAACATACTCGGGGTTGGGGGATGATAGTAGCGGTGGCTTCGAGGGTGTATCACTTGTTTACTACCCACGCCCGCAAACCACCGACAAAAACATTAATGTCGTACGTTAAAGGCGATACGCCCGTAACCCTCCCCCATGTCAACCGACTACCGAAGCATTAGCCCGAAAACTTCGACGGCGCAGAAAAATTATCCGATAGGTATGGAAGTGATGAAAAAAAATGCCCGGAAATCAACATTTTTTAATGCTTTTCCGATTAGTTCACCGAATTCATCAGGGTGGAAAAATTTGTTATCTGTTTTTAGGTGATACAGGACAACATCATAGGGAACTTAATTCGGAGGCTGTAAGTCATGATTCCTCAGAATTCCTCAGGATTCGCCAGAGCAACTTAGGAAATTCACCAGGTTAGAAAAAAAATTTATCAGTTTTTAGGTTATGCAGGAAAACATAAGGAACTTCATTTCGAGGCTGTATGTCATAATTCCTCAGAATTCCTCAGGATTCCTCAGAACAACTTAGTAATTTCACCGGAGTAGAAAAATGATTTGTTCATTTTTAAGGTAATGACCCATGGCAGCAGGTGTTTGGTTTTTGGGTTCCACCTCAGAAATCCTCAAAAGGAATACATTTGGAAAAGCCAAGGAACCAGAAAACATTAGGAACACGTCAGGGATGAATTCTGAATAACGTATTTCGTTATGTCAATGCTATAGTAACGCGGCGATAACGTTACGCTGACCCTAACGCTACGTCAGGCTAATCAGATCGTTTATTTGATGTTTTTGATACGTTCAACAAAAAAATCATTTTCAGCGATTCGTCGATATCGCGATTCTTTGCAACACCAAGACCGTTAATTGCATTAGACGGTAGGGTATGATTTTCGCCAAATTCAATTCAGCCAACTCATTTCCGGCAAAATTAACCACCCTGGAGGAGCACTATGTACCCTAATCTTATGAATCGATGGCGCTGTGAGGCTTCTCTAAACCCAATGTAGCTTTTATCGATGTGTAAGCAAGCTTGCGAATAAACGTAAGCCACAAATACTCATTTTCTTCTTTGTAGCAACGCTTTGTGTTCAACGCGCTAAAGCGCCTCATTTATAATTGAAACATCGCGAGTTCGCGCCCGACTTTTCGCAATTTTTTTTTTCTTCATTGTCTTTTTTTTGGCCTCACTTCCGTTTTCAAAATCTCATTTTTCAGTCGGAAGTGACATAATTCACTGATGACGTAACTTTCGGTCGATAAAATAAAATGATCAAACCGGAAGTGACGTGTTTCATATGCCGTAATTTCCAGTCGAGAAATAATATGTTCAGACCGGAAGTGACGTATTTTCTCTACGACGT
Organism: Ichneumoninae sp. B BG-2022a; assembly: GCA_030522725.1. Lineage (NCBI taxonomy): Eukaryota > Metazoa > Arthropoda > Insecta > Hymenoptera > Ichneumonidae > Ichneumoninae sp. B BG-2022a. Next base: position 30,712 of record JAPYZD010000895.1, read on the forward strand.
CATTTTCCGGTTGAAAAATAACATGTCCATACCGGAAGTGACATATTTCAGGTATAGCGTTAACATAGTCTTGAGGAAAGATGTCATTGGGAGCGCACCCGAGGTCAATCTTAATCGGGACACAAGTTGCCGCTTAAAACCCTAACGCAATCAATTCCTTACTTTCAACTTTACAGCACGGTACTGCAGCCCCGACTTCGCTATATGACTATACCCTCAACCACTCTGGGGTGCAGTTCGGTTAACGGGTTCTCATGAAAAATGATCGCGAAGGAAGATGGTGGACCTGATGGGTAGGACGTTACGCTAAAGGTCTCCTGGAAGCTCCGCAGCCGAGCGTCGAAGCGACCGTCCCTCTCCTCCGGTGCGCGCATACAAGGGAGGGTGTGGGATAGGTTGGTCCAACAATTTCCAAGAGTAGAATATCCTCGTTTATCTGGAAAATTTTCGCCCTCACGGCCCGAGTCCCGAGGTGGCTGGCAACGAAACTTTGCCCATTTTTCCCACCCCTCTTCGCTCCTCGCCCCGTGCGTTACTCCGGGACTCCCGACCAAGCTTCACGGCGAGCGTCGTGCAGCACGCCTTCCGAACCACGAACCACTTTACCAGTCTACCAGCGGTACCATCAACGATAGTAACCGCCCGGAGGCAGCGAAATAGTTCGTGACGCCAGGGCGCACCACCATGGATAGAAGAAGAAGACCATGAAGAGGTGGGTAACGATGGAGGAGAGGATGTAACGAATAACGGAACTTGGGACCTCTCAAAATGCCAAGAATTCGCGCGACTGCCGCAACGTTGCTCCGTTGATGTTGGGTTGTTCTTCGTTAAGTCAGCTTGATCAGTGCGACGGAATCGCTTAAAACGGCTCATCACCGCGGTGCAAGATGATGTTTTCTTATCTTCCTCATTACTTAATTTTACGATTGCCAAGCCCCTTCCCTGATAACCGAGCTCGGGTCTCGGCATGAGCCCCGGTCTCGTTTCTCCGTCGAGTTTTCCCACGTCGTCATGGTTACCCCTCTTAAGTGCCCATAAAAAGATGAATGAGAGGCCACCATATTTCCTCGTTGGTTGCGCCTCCCGCCTTTCCTCCTCCTGCCCCCCTTGGACTTGCCATTTCTTCCTCGACGTCTCCTCCCATTCCTGCGCTCTCCTCTTACATCCACTTCTCCTCGGGCAGGCGGTATTCCCTCGGAAGTACCCGGATCGTCGGTAGTTCGAAATAACCATCAAACCCGCTATTCCAGACTCGCCGCACGAGTAATCGTCAAAATAGATAGCGGCGAAAAGTTTTGAAAAACGGATCGATGGAAACGGATGCCTCCAGAAACAGGAGATTCCATCGAGGGGTTTGGGTGATTTAAGCGGTAATTCATTATGTTGTCGGGTGCCGATGGAATGCGCCGGGCGGTTACGATGTTGCCGGGTCAGGAAAGCACTCAGCGTTGACGAGCTTGCGGTGACGGAAGAATAAGTTCAAGGCGAGTCCCTCACCCGCAAATTTATCGCGGCACTTTCTCTCGAATGATTCCGAATGATTGGAGCGAGCGCGCCGGGAATCTTCCGACCGATCAAACGCTCTTCTGAGCTATTTCTTGCTGATCGCCCGGTTGCGGCGCGGAAGATCCAACCCTCCCCGGAGCCATCACTTATGGAAGTGTAGTGACGCTTGGCAAAGTCCAGAAGGAAGAAGAGCGAAGAAGAACGAAGAAGATGGAGAATCCGTGGATCCAGCGCGCTTTCAACCCTCCGGCAGTCCCTAACCACCCCAGCGCCAAGCCTCTGTCTCGCTCTCCTTTATCCCTTGGTATCCATCTTCATTTTCTTAATCGCTACGTCCCGACGGCCGCTGTTCCTCCATCCAAGCGTTCGCAGCTGCAGGCAACCTCACACCCTCGCAGACGATTCTAGCCGTGCTCCTGCTGCTGCTGCTGCTGCTGCTGCTGCTGCGCCACACCTAAGATGGCCGTCGCTGACGAAGACGTATTACCATCTGGCAGAGGATGGTTCCACCTCCGGGCAAGGGGTCGATGCGGCTACGGGGTAGGTTACTTCCGCTTCTGATGCAACCGAAGCCAGGAACTATCGCGCAGGCTATCAACCCTTAAGCGATTGGCTTCCCATGTGGATATCCATCCGCAGTTTATGCTGGATTCTTGTGGAAGAGCTGGCGGACGGGGCAAGTGTTGAGTGATCCAGAAAGTCATTGAACCTACTCAGCTCGAAGCCTGCTTCCTACAAAGACATGACCAGTTTCCTTTTCCTGGTAAGTGGATGAAATGGCCGAAGGCAAAAACCCCTACAAGATATGGTTTGGAACCTAACTAGGGCTTATAACCATCTAGCAGGGGTTGGTTCCATCTTCGGGCAAGGGGTCGATGCGGCTACGGAGTAGGTTACTTCCGCTTCTGATGCAACCGCAGCCGGGAACTATCGCGCAGGCTATCAACCCTTATGCGATTGGCTTCCCATGTGTATATCCGTCCGTAGTTTATGTTGGATTCTTGTGGATGAGCTTGCGGACAGGGCAAGTGTTGAGTGATCCTGAAAGTCATTGAACCTACATGATGTGACATGACCAGTTTCCTTTTCCTGGTAAGCGGATGAAATGGCCAAAGGCAAAAACCCCTACAAGATATGGTTTGGAACCCAACTAGAGATATCACCGTCTAGCAGGGGATGATTCCACCTCCGGGCATGGGGTCGATGTGGCTACGGAGTAGGTTACTGCCGGTTCTGATGCAACCGCAACCAGGAACTATCGCGCAGGCTATCAACCCTTATGCGATTGGCTTCCCATGTGGATATTCGTCCGTAGTTTATGCTGGATTCTTGGGGATGAGCTTGCGGACAGATCAAGTGTTGAGTGATCCGGAAAGTCATTGAACCTACACAGCTCGAAGTCTGCTTCCTACAAAGATATGACCAGATTCTTTTTCCTGGTAAGTAGATGAAATGGCCCAAGGCAAAAACCCCTGCAAGATATGGTTTGGAACCCAACTAGGCCATATCACCATCTAGCAGAGCATGTTTCAACCTCCAAAGGCGATGAACCCTTAAGCGATTGGCTTCCCACGTGGATGTCCATCCGCAGTTTATGCTAAATTCCCGTCGAAGAGCTCGAGGACGAGGCAAGTGTTGAGTGATCCAGAAAGTTATTGAACTTACATGGTTCAAAACCTGCTTCTAACAAAAGATTTCCTGACAAGTGGATTAAATGGCCGAAGAAGGAAATCCCTACAATCTACGGTTTGGGACCAAACCAGTGCACATCAACATTTAACGGATACAATGCATCTAAAGTACGTACATGATCCAAAACGATCCTAGTCGAGTGGTTTGTTTGGCGATCCAGCAGAGAATGCGGAAGCTTCTTAAGCAACAAGTTCCAGCTGACTCACCGAACCCGGGTCAACAATCCCACCTAATCTGGCTCACCCTGCCCAGGTCAACAATCCCACCGATAGACAAAACACGTCCTTAACGAAGGTGTCAAAGATATGACCATTGAACGCGTAAATTGGTACGTGTTAATCAACGCGCGAGAGCGCGGTTGACGTGCCCCGAGGATATCGCACAAACGGAACGATACACCAAGCTCATGCGGCGTGGCCCGGTCTTTCCCGATTAATTCGGAACGCGCTGCGGGAGGCCAGAAGCGTAGGTCCGCGCACCTCACGCTTATGGTAGATGAGCTCACGCGGTGAGCCCCGACGACCACACACGCGTTAACCAAACCCCGGAGGAGGGTGGATCTGCATCAGCAGTGGCATCAACACTCGCCCCGACATCCGGCCAAGCACAGTTGTCTAGTTGCGGTTCTATTTTACCGACCGAGTCAACGCTTCGCTTAAAGGCAGTCCATGGCGAGACGAAGCCTTGCGGATAATCCGTAGAAGCGGAAATTCAAGCGCATGATACATACGGCAAGCTGGCAGGGTGTTCACCGTACCTCGCACCACCGCGATTCTCACGCGTGCCGATGGGGAAACCTCCTTTCTCTAGGTGGGTCGTCGACGTACCGGAGGGGCTGCGCGGGGGAGGAGTGCGTGTGCGCCGTTCACCCGCCGAATGTGGGACAGGCCGACTAGCGTACATGCGGGAGAAGGCTATACCATCAAAACACCCGCATGCCAACCTTCCACGTGTACCCATACATATGCGAACTCTCTTCGCTTACTCTCGGCATCACCCGAAGCCAAGCCACAGAGGAGTATCTTGGCACAACTTTTACTCTCCCTCTCGACGGTATGCTCTCTCAAGGACTCAACCTTGTATTCGGGTTACTGCACTCGCACACACCGCCGCGATTAGCCAACTTGTTCATTGATTAGGACCGAGGGGCCCCGGAGTGAATGAAGCCTTGGCGATATTTTAACCACGCCTCGAGGAACACACATCGAGTAGACGAGAGAGCCGACTTGATGTTTTTTGTGGCAATGGATCAATCGAAAGTCAAGATGTCAAGTGCAGATTTATATGTCAAATATGTCTTAATGGGCACTTATCGATATGATTGCCAGAGCGTAAAGTCCTACATTTTTAAAGTTGATAAAGATCATCCAATAAGCTTTGATATCACAGTTAAAAAAAAAATGTAAGTTTAACGTACCGGACTGGAAGTTTTAATGCAAAAATGGTATATAAAATTTAATGTACAATTGTGATGAAAAATTAATATACTTTTTCATTGATATTAAAGTAAATTATTTAAAATGAAACATTTCTAAAGTTTTTAATATACTGAACACTCATTTTTCATCACAATTATACATGGAATTTAATATCCCAGTTTTTGCATAAAAGCTTCCAGTCCGGTCGTCAAATTTCATAGGAATTATTTTTTTTACAGTGATGTGAAATCCAAAGTGTAGAATTATTAATTATTTTTTTAGAATGTCAAGGACTTAGAGTTCGGTAAATCCTCGACATGTTTTCCGCACGTGTAAAAATTGCACTATAAACATGGCATAAGCTTCATCCATTGCGGTTTATCGTTCCGAAGCTCCCGGGATCGAAAATAAAAAATCATCCCACTCTCGGAAAAGCCCAAAAAGCCGTGAAGTTGATCCACTTTAAAATCCTCAGTACGACGTGAATGGCGGTTTCCGTAGCTGAAGTATTTTGTCGCCAGTGCATCACGAAAAAGATCGCACATCTTAATAAAACCTAACCGCATCAACCAGCCGTACATCGAAGAAATTCCTCTTGAAGTCGAGTCGAAATAAAATATGACCAAGTAGATAATTCTCCCCGTTAAAATTTGTTAATGAATATTTAATAAGCGTCTATTTTGCCCAGCTCGAATCGGCTTTTACACTCGACTCGTCAGTTAGGTTGGGTTCCTTACCCGCCACCCCCGCGAACCTTACCATCTTTTGCAGGGGCGGTGGAAAGCGGAGTTGAAGATGGTGTGGGGCGGACGCGGGGGTGGAGGAGGGGGGGGGGTGCGGGGGATGGCAAGAGTGAGGCAAACGAGTTTTGCCCGAGCGAGCTAAGAGAAAACGAGTTTTCCATCTGGAAAGTCTGCTGCTGCCGGAGCTTTCGCCTTGAGGTAGTAGAGAAGCCTGGGCTGGGTCGGGTCTTCCACACCCCCCCCCCCCCAACACCCCCAAACCGACCCCTTTCACCCGCTTATTCTCGCGGAGCGTAGCGACTACGGCGTCGACATCAACCCCTGCCCAACGTCGGTACCCACTGTGCCCGAGGGTTGTGGAATGAGTTCTCGCGAGGTACCCCCCCCCCTCCCCCTCCCCCCGCGAGGAGAAAGCGCCAAGTAGAAAGAGAAAAGGAACGGGAAGTGTTGAAGCAGCGAAGCTGCGGGTAACGCGGGCCGGTTGGTAATTCGGGTCATGTTCGAGATACAAAAAAATTGAATTGGTGCTAAAAGGCGGGTGTTGGAAATTATTTTCACTATACGATTGTCATCATAAGAGTTCATACCAAAATTAGGTCATATAAAAGATCACTATTTATTCATCAATTTCAAGATAAAATTTTTAACATTAATGAAACATACGCATTCGGAACACAATATGTCGAAAGTGGTGTAAAAAATCTATAATTTCAAGTCAGTCTTGCGGTAAAAATTAATATTTAATAGCTGTAAAAAAAAAAATGAGGTTGACTTATGTGATGTTACCATCATCATCGAATCTCTCGTAGCTGACTTTCATCGTTTTTTCAAAACGTTCGGTAAATAAAAAAAAAAAAATTGAACATTGTAGGAAAAAGATGAACATTTTCTGTACGACGGCTCTCATTGTCCTGCAGTTCCTGAGAGACGTTGGCGGGAGCGCGCGGAGGTTTTCCTTAGCTCGGGCGCGAAGGCGCGAGGGTGGGGGCGGCCATTTTCCCGGAGTTCTTAATATTTTCATGATGGCGGCCGGCGTCGCTCGCCGTAGTTGCCGAGGTGCTGGGAAAGGGGTTCGGGAAACGGCCAGGGTACCCACGGGACGACCGGGGGGGCGGGGGTGGCGGTGGGGTGGCTGAAGAAGGAAAAGGAGAAAGAGGGTGGAGGCGGCCGGGCTTCACTGCTGGAACGGCGAAACGCGCGGCCCGAGCGGGCTAGAGGGGTGAAATTAGAAAAGGGGAGATTTAAATATCAACCCCCGTGGGGCGTACCTCTTACTCTCTCTTGCTCTTCCTTTTACTTCATTTTCCTTCGTTCTCCTTCTTCTGGTCGCTCCTCTTCGTCTCAGCCTTCCTGCAGCATTAAACCCTCCGACGCCGAGTTCTTCACCCCCTTTTCCTACCCACCCTATAGTCTCCTTCTTCAACCCTCTTTCACTTCTCTTCACTCTTCACGGTTCGAGAGCGAGAAGAGCGGAGAAAGAGCGCCGCCAGCAGCAGCTACCTACCACCCCCGAGAAGCAGCGCCAGTTTCCTCGCTCGAACACCCGGACACACGACGGACACACCGACAGACCGCTTACAACGGATATCGATCCTTCGCCCGGAGAAAAGGCGTCTTCTTCTTCTTAGCCCGACCGAATCTCGTTCTTTCGTTCGTCGAGCGGCCGAACGCAATTAGGGCGGTAAATCCAGTTCTAGACAACTCGATTGTACATCCGGATGCGAGGTTCTGTTCCGTTGAGTTTTCGTCCGTGACGATTTTTTGGGCGAACTCAGAACTATTTTTGGAGGTCGATCAGTCGCAAAGAGTTCGGGTTGCAGCTTCCAAAATACACATCGAACGCCTCGATATCGGCTCGATCCTATGAGATTCTACCTTGAAGAACATAAAAGTAATTCGTCTTATGCATACTTTTTTAATCCAATAACTTTTCATTCATATAGATAAATATATATGATTAATATTTTAGTAGTAGTAGTGGATTTATTGACAATACATAAGATGTAACAGTTTTTTTATATCTAACAAACTTAACAGTTATGTATATTACATATTGACAATTGCTCATCAACTTTAACAAATTAATTTTTTATTTTACAAATTAAAATTTACAATTATTTTAAATTAAAAAAAAATAATTTATTTTATTAAAGTGATTATGTTTTTTCGTATTTATTTGTATTGGTGACAATAAATCAATTTTTTTTTTTCTATTATTTGACTTAATAACTCATTTGTATCTGGTGTTAGTTCTCAAGAGACGTCCTAGAGCTTCGTTGTCGATAAGTAATAATAATATCGTGTTTCTCACTTTTGCCTCATTTTATAGCGGAGGAATTTTTTTTTATTTCCCCCATTTTCTTGAACAAATGCTGTCCCGGTCGTAAACGCTTTCTCGATACAGCCTTTTCCATCGATTGTTCTGCGGAGGACAAAGCGTCCTACAAAGATGGAACTTATATAATATTGTTATCATAAGAGTGCCGCGCTCGGGAGGATAATGTAACCTTGTGAAGGTTGCTCACAATTAATGTTTTGTAAGGTTGAAGTTGGCATGAGAGAACGGTTCCTAAGGACAATTGGACTATCGGTACCGCGACCCTTCGCCCGCAGACGCTCTCATACAGGTGTTCCATCTTCCTTTTTTCATTCTTTCGGCGTCTCAGTTCTTCAATTCATCGAAATAGCCGTGCGCACGTAACGGTTCCGAAACGCGCAGCATCATCCATAACATAGAACACCAAGTTTCGCGAGTATTGAAAATTTCGATCAGAAGAAAAGTCACTCAAAGACTAAATGAGAGAAATGAAGGGAATTGAACAGAGTTGAGTCATTTTTACCAGCGCGAGGCGAGAAGTTTAAGACTTACACGATGCGTGCGTCAGTCACTTCCGGTTTGAAAATCTCACTTTTAAACCGTAAGTGACCTCATAGAGAAAACTGAAAAATTTCGGTCTGACGTCACTTTTGGTTTAAAAATCATATTTTTCTTTAAGTGTTTTTAAAACTAATTTTTCGACTGGAAGTGACGCCCTACGGGAAAGTATCACTTCCGGTCTGAAAATTTCTGCCATACAGAAAAGTGTGCAACCGGAAGTGACGTCGTACCGGAAAGCGTCACTTCCGGTTTGCACATCTCATTTTTCGACTGGCAGTCCAGAAAAATACCGGAAAAATTTCACCCATTTGAAAATCTTAATTTCTGACCGGACGTGACGCTTTTCCGTGTGACGTCACTTCCGGTCGAAAACTGAGATTTTCAAACCGGAAGTGACGTCCCATAATGTGCTATCAAATATGCACATCGGGCCTGCAAAAAATAATTTCGTAAGCATCACCCACCGAGGAATCGTCTCGAGGCATTCGGTGATAAATTCGACGAGAATCCTTTGCCAGGGTTGTACGTCGAAAAGGTAAGAAATTAGGGAGAAAAGAAAAAGGAAGAGAAAATGTCGACGAGTCGAAGCAATCGAGGGTGCGCGACGAATGGATGGAGCTAGTTATATCTGGAGCGTCGTGAGTCCGCAGGGGAAGGTAAGGGAAGGTGGCGCAGGGGCAGAAAGAGGAGAAAGAGAAGTCGCCGGGGGTATCTCGGAAGGGGCGAAAGAGAAGAAGCGTGTGCGCGCAAAGAGGTGTGCCAGGACCGTTGGGGCTAAAATGCTGCTCCGGAGGAGTCGCACGGGTGGGTAGCGGGGGTGAGCCAGTGAAATAAAGATGGCCGCTCCCACCACCCACCCCCAGGGAGCCGGCCGGAGGCCACCCCTTCTCGCCAGTGAACACCAGAGCCTCGCCAGAGCCACCCTCGAGTCCTGGCTCTCGCGTTCTCTCGCCTTTATCCCCCTTCCTCCTCCTCGCTTTGCTTTCCCCCCTTTGCCGCTCTCTTTTCTCCCTTTCTTCTCGACGGCGACGTCGTCGTCGACGTCGCCGCCGTCGTCGTCGTTGTCGGGGTAATAAAAGGAAAAAGCGGGGAGAGAGAAAACTGAGACGCGAGCGCTGAAGTTGATGGGGCGATGGGTTCGGAAGCGCCAGAACTCGAGTCCGAGACAAGCCGGCAGAGAGACAAGCTTCTCGTCTTCAACGTTATCGCCCATTCCGAATGACAAAACATGCGCGGTATCCAATTGTATCTCAATTTTTTTTCGCTACTATCTACGTCATTTTTTTTTTTTTAGACTTTTCAGCTTTTGCGACGAGTCGATGGCTATTATTTGATGGTTTTTGTTTAAGTTTCCTTTTTACAGGCTTTGGGGCAGTTTGGACCAGCGAACTATTCTCATTGGATCGCAGTCGTAATCCTGATGGAATGGAGTCTTGATTGAAAAAAGTATATCAGTTTTTAATAAATTTGATTTATAGTCACTTATAGAAATACATACGAGAAAAAAATTTGTTCAGCAATTAGTTTCTTTAATTTTTTGAAAATCGTTCCATTCGCTCGATCATAAGAATTCATATAAGAATCCTGATGAAAGAGTATTCTTAATGAAAAAAAAAATAATAATAAACTTGATTTATAGTCACCGATACAAATAACTACGAAAAAAAAATATAATGTTCATCAGCAATCAGTTTCTGTAATTTTTTGAAAATCTTTCAATTCTGCCGGTTATAAGAATCCATATAAGAATTCTGATGAAGCAGTATTCTTGATTCAAAAAAAAATTAATAAATTTGATTTATAGTCACCGATACAAATAAACACGAGAAAAAAATACATAATTTTCATCAGCGATCAGTTTCTTTAATTTCTCGACAATCTTTCAATTCGCTCGATAATGAGAATCCGTAGTTTTCCTCTGCAGAAGCTTATTTTTTTCTCCATCTTCCATTTTCGATTTATTTCTCAAAGGAGCCGACAATGCGATATGCAACTTCTCGTAGCCGTTTCGGCGTTGCGCGCGTCCGCACAGAAGACCGACCTCTGTGCGGATTGGGGGCGTTCGGGTAAAGTGGGAAAGGAAGGGCGGACGCGGCATTAAAACGAGAGGCAAATTCGAGTCTGGCAAAGTTTTAAATGATTTTCGTCGAAGTTGCCTCGCGAGTTGGTTTATTAGGAAAAGTCAATTTACCCAGAGCGCGAGCCGAAGAAGCGAGCGAGTGAGAGTGAGCAGGGCGAGATGGAGAGCAGGAGAACCGATCGACGAGAGGGCAAACGCGGAGAGTAAAGAGCGGGGCTTGTACGAGAAGTCCGCGGACTCTGCATCAGAGTTGAAGAGAGAGAGAAACGAGTTGCCGAGCGAGCTGCACCACTGTGTGCTGCAACATCGGAAAAGTCGTGAAAATCACTGCTCTGCATTTCTCCGTTCGTGGACGCTGGTATGTGTGTTTTTACCGTGTCGAGATTGATCCCGCGAATATACGCTCCGACCAATGTCTACACAATCTCGAACTCTCAAATTGCATCCACGGGAAAGGAGTAAAAATACACATTCGATTTTATGGAAAAATTAAATCATGATTTATTATCGATTGTCATTATTGATTTATTATTTTTATATTTTAATGTTATTCGTTAAAAATATATTTTCGTTAAAACAGTCGAGAAAACCGGAGCTCTGCATTTTTCATCTCATGGACGCTGTGTGCTTTTAGTTCAAAAAGACCGTAAATTTTTATCTAAAATTTAATTTATTATTTATTATTGATTTATTAGCAGTAGTGGTGGATTTATTGGCAATATGACAGATGGTAGAATTTTTGAATTTAGCATAAAATAACGTAGATTGACGTGAGAACACATATATGCATTGCCAATTGGCCATCGACCTAAGTCCTTCAGCCATTTGTTTATTATTTTTCTGTTATACGACAAAATATATTACCATTAAAAAAAAGTCGGAAACATCGCCGGTCTGCATTTGTCCATTCGTCGACGCTGGTATGTGTGTTTTTACCGTGTCGAGATTGATCCCGCGAATATACGCTCCGACCAATGTCTACACACTCTCGAACTCTCAAATTGCATTCACGGGAAAGGAGTAAAAATACACATTCGATTTTATAGAAAAATTAATTCACGATTTATTATCGATTGTCATTACTGATTTATTATTTTAACGTGATTCGTTAAAAATATATGTTCGTAAAAAAAGTCGAGAAAATCGGAGCTCTGCATTTTTCATCTCATGGACGCTGTGTGCTTTTAGTTCAAAAGCAACGCCCATTTTTGTCTAAAATTTTTATTGTGATTTATTATTGATTGTCATTATTGATCTATTGTTTCACTGTTATTCGACAAAAATACATTTCCATAAAAAAAAGTCGAGCAAATCACTCCTCTGCATTTGTCCGGTCGTCGTCACTGACATATGTGCTTTTACCGTGACGAGATTGATGCTACGAATATATGTTCCGATCAATGTCTATACTTTCTCGAACCCCCAAACTGCATCGACCGAAAAGGCTAAAAAAATATATTCGATACTCTCGTTCAGCTTCAATTTTTATCTAAAAAATTAATTGACGATTCGTCATTGACTGTCATTGTGGATTTATTAGTAGTAGTAGCAGTGAATTTATCGACAATATATAACACGTAATAGTTTTTTATACACAAAAGCCTTAAATCACATATGTGCTGCCAATTAGCCGTCGACTGAACTCCTTCAGCCAGAGATTTATTATTTTACTCATATTCGACAAAAATATATTTCCATTTTCAAAACCCTAAAATTCGTCCCAACTTCGAATTGAAATTTAAGTAGCAATACTATCATTATAATTTTTGACAAGATATTTTTTACATCAATTTACGATATACATATTTATTTAAACTTAGTTTTGAAAAAAACCGCCTACAAATTTGTCTCGACGCTGAGGTTGAATTGATGTTGAATTATTAAAAATAAAATTTTCCCGACAGTAAGAATATTGGAGAGATTTTTTTTTCGCTCGTCAATTCGTAACATACGTCTGATAAAATAACGTAGTCTCGTTCGGTGGATCCCTCGTAATGTCAAATTAAGGAATTCATGATTCGAGCGGGAATTATACGTGCGTCGCGCCATCCCACGAAGTCCTTCGGTCCCGCCTTCGAATTTCGCCGTCTCCGCGCTTTGCCGTTGCTCCTTCTTCTTCGACCGGCATAAATGTTGCATCAAATCCTCACCTTAACATTATTTCATCCGGTTGAAATATTAAACGGGCACTCGGCGTCTTCGATCGATAGCCAAAGTGAAATTCGTTCGGCTAACTCGAAGGCTTCCCCCTCGCTCCGAGCGAATCAGCCACGGGATTGGCTACTGTCCTACCCTTATTGGAGGTAACAGTGGGCTGATAGCGAAGTTTCCTATCGTTAAGATATCCCCGTGGACTCGAACAATGTCCTTCACCTTCGGTTTCCACATCGAAGAAATATCAAGTCACTCAGAGCTGGAAAGACTGCGGAGGCTGATGGTTTATCCGGCGAGGTCCTTATCGACCAAGTGCTAATCCGATTTTCACCGGGTAATTCGCACGAGTCGCCAGATTCCAGCCTCCGATCCTAAGACCCGCGCACACATCGATCCCGCTGTCCCCGTCTGGGAGTGACGATCGGCAATCGAGTCTCGAACCAGCCAAATACCTGCCAGACACATCTTCGATAGAATTCAATTATTCAATGACGAGAAATTTCGATGAAAATTTTCCAATAGCGAAGGACGAGTGGCATCGAGAAAAAATCAGAAATCAGGAGATGCTGGGCGAACGATAGTGAAATGCGCAGCATAAATTTTCATACTATGCGGAAGGGGCTGCGAAACGGAAGACATTTTTCGGATCGTGTTGTCCCATCGATTTCACCCTCGATTAGCTAATAAAAATTTAGATCTTAGCGGTAAGGTCGGTAAGATAGATCTGAAGGCATTGGTAGAGAAAAGTGTATTTTTCAGGGTTGATGTTTTAAAAACAATCGACTAAAAATTTTACAATGCCGAAGAATCAGTGGAATCGAAAAAAAATCGGAGATCGGTGGATGTGCGAATATAGGAATCGCGACGGCGATTGGCGGAATAAATTTTCACCCTG
>JAPYZD010000896.1:0-36945 GCA_030522725.1 Ichneumoninae sp. B BG-2022a
TTTTACACAACATTTGTATATTAAATTTAATATACTAGGTTATGCATAAAAGCTTCCAATACAAGTACATTAATTTCGACGCAGACATTTTTTACAGTGTAATGAAAGTTTCTCGCTTCTGATGCACGTTCAATTCCCTTATAATTGAAATGGCGAGGTGTTTGGTTCCGTCATTATGAACATTTCCAGATTCCGAAACCGGTGCGCCGTGAGGTATCGTGGCTTTGAGGGTGTGGCGTAAAGGAGGCACGAGGGAATAATACATCGGAGCCCGAAGCTCGTGTTCGTCGTGAACCCGAGCCGAATCGAGCTCCGTCCGGCGTTGCCGAAGGTTGAGCGTGTCGCATGAAATTCCAGCGCCAAATATCGGCCATCTCCGGGCGCCTCTCGCGTCCCCGACTCTTCCCGGAGATCCGAGCGAGCGGGACGATGAAAAGCCCCCCGAGCTATCGGGCCGATAAACCGTTCGATTTAATACGGCTCGACTGCTCCGCAGCGTCTGCGGTGTTGAAAAGTCGTAGCCGTAGTCTCGGCGATGCGGGGTACGGCGTTGCGCCGGCTATCGCCGTTTCATCGATGTGCCCAGCGACATAGAAGGAAGCGAATTCTCACTAGGCCAGGTCTAAAGTGTTGCCGGTCGTAATCGATTCTCGATCGGGCACGCCGATCGATTGTTCTAACGTTTTTACGGATAAATCGCCGCGGATGGCCCGCCTAATAACAGTCGGTCAGCGGGTTTATTGGATTTATCGTCGGGGTATCGCGAAAATGAGACGGGAGATAATTGGCCCGATAACGATGCGTGGCGAGCGTTCTCCACGCGCGTTTTTGTACCACGCTCGTATCGGTCGGGTGTGTAAAAACATGGGAGGTGATTCATCGGACCCGATGATTCGCGAGAGCCACGCCGACGCGTACCGCGGAAGCAATCAAAGCCTAAGGATGCGTCGGAGAGGCGAGTGTCGATTCCGCACAGTCAGAGATGTGCTTTCGTTATACGTTGTATCCGCGAGGCGAGGATCGATTTATTTATTATCTCACAAGAATCTATCGCCGGAGGGAAATATGTACGGGTGAAATTGGCGATTCGAATCGAAGCCCCTGACAGACGGAGGGAGATTCGAACGCACACACGATAGCTGGCTGTGCAACGAGCCTGGAGTGTGTCAGCCGTCCGGGGCACGATAACGAAGCGGGGGGGAAAAATATATATCGAGAGAGGAAATAAATGACGTGCGTACGTATTCAGGTTGGACGCTCGAGCGTGAAACGATATAATGGCGGCGCGGGGGGCGCGGGGGAGTGATTGGCCGCATCGGAGACACGAGATCCCCGACTCACCATCTGTACATTTATCATGTTAGATATTAGTTCGATAGTATAGATATAGAGTATGCTCCAAGGTATCGTATGGAAAAACTGACGCTCAACGTCAAAGGACGGTGGTGATTGCGATTGACGATTGGAATAGATGGCAAAACTTACTACTCCCCCAATGCCATGATTGGTTCGTCCTCCTCCCCTAACGCCGGACATGTCAATCGACCGAGTTTGCAAGTGTTTTCCCTCTGCCCAAAGTTCGTCAGGCTCTTGCGTATGAGAATAATGTTTTTTGTTGGAAGTGAAGTTCTCATGAGTCAAGTTCTACGAGGGTCAAATTTTAAGACGATTGATTGCACTTAAGATTGCTCTTAAGATCGAAGTATGGCCCAAACTATCTATCTTAAGTTCCAACTTGATTTCGTGCTTAAGTTCGATCTGAAGTTCGAACTTAAGGCTGAAGTCAAATTCGATTGTAGTTCGCGTTCGATCTTAAGATCAAACATAAGATCAAATTTAAAAACTAGGGTAAGAGTGGTGAATATGGCCCACCTCGATTAACACGTAAATCAATGATATATGGCCATATTCCCCATTTTTACCCTAAATGTAGTTCGATCTGAAGTTCGATCTTCAATTCAAACTGAAGCATGCAAATCCAAGAACATGCATGCATGGAAGACAAATCCTGAGCATGCAATGGAGTGGGGTCTAAACTTCGATCTTAAGTTCGATCTCAAGAGCGATCTTATGTTCAAATTAACGTCTTAAACTTAGAGCTCGAGTCATGTAGCGTGAATTAAAAACTTCGCGGACAGAGTTCGCGAGGAATCGGGACACCTCGAGCTGACTCGCGATTAGATAAGAGATAATTGTTTTTCCGTGCGGAGAAGCTTTTTCGAAGAAGATACGTGCCAGTCGACTGTTATATGTAGCTCGTAGTTTAACGGTGCCGAGAACGACTCGAGCGTCGAACTGCAACGACCGTTGATCCGCCAGTTAGGTTCTCGACGCGATCCCTCTAATACTCCTAATCGCGTTAAATACCGAGGTGACAACGAGAGCGCGGGAGCCCGGGTGCAGCATCGGTGACCGGCGAACGGGGAATCAACGGCAACGACTGAGCAGCATCAGCCGACACAAAAGTTTCGTCGCAAAGTTTAACAAAGCAGTTAAAAGCGACTTTTGCCTGGCGACTTTCTATCGAATTTCCTTCGCCCTTTTCCCCGGCTCGATGGAATTCACGAACCATCATCGTCCATTCGCGTCTCACCCGACGATCGAGCCATGGTACAAGGTATTCGTGCGATCCTCGTCGTGCGTTAATTCGTGCACGGTAACGATTGATTCGACTCTCGAAGACTAAGTTCCTTGATCAAGCATAAAAAAATGTTTACCCCCATTTATAGATTTGACTTTTTGTCATGCAAGAATCGCCACACTATAAGGTAGCGAATTCTTTTCCGCATAACAACCTTTTTTTTACAAATCGAAACTTCACCATGCAGCCGAGATAGTAAGATACACAGTAAAAGATAGAGTAAGGTACACAGTAAAAGAAAGTTTGTACTTTTTACAACTTCTTGTCCGCGAACGTCAACAACTTTTTATTTGTTGTTTTTCCGATCGCACCATCCGGCTCTAGTTTTACAAACGAAAGTACAAACTCCAATCGTCAATGACAAGGAAAATAAAAGGACAGGTTTGTATATTCAAACCTGAACAAACGAGTTTGTAATTAGTTAAACGAAACTATTTTAACATAACTTCGTATTCCGATTACATGAAATGTTTTACTGTGTACACTGAGAAAAAAAGTGGTTGGATTAACCAAAAGTCGCGGTGACATACGTTCAAAGCTGTTATTTGTTTGGTACAAGTAAAGCATCGTTTTGCTAAACAATTATTTGCTTCCATTTATCGAAAAATTTTCGATTGAAACAAACACTTTTGTTGTACCAACAAAATACACCTCTGAACGTATATCACCGCGCATTTGCTTAATTCAACCATTTCTTTTTTTGAGTGTATAAGCCTTGGGTGGCACCCGGCTTGGCTTTCGCAATTGGATCAGTTCCGCCCGACCGGCCGGCCGATTGCATTAACGATCGAGCCCAACACTCGAGCGGCATCTCGTTTTGTCCCAAGAAAGAGGAGATTCTAGGGGGAAAAAAATTGGAAAACACGATGACTGCACTGAGAAAAAGAAATGGTTGGATCAAGCAAATGTGCAGTGACATACGTTCAATGGTGTATTTAGTTTGTCTGCTGTTCGTGAATGTCTGGTCAGTTTTCCTATAGTAGCCCTATTCAGATCGTCCAAGCATTCATGAACAGCACCGTACAACAAATATGTTTGTTTCAATCGACAAATTTTGAGTAAGTTGAAGCAAATAATCGTTTAAGGGGCGGAAGTACTCCGGTCGATAGCCCGTTGATAATACAAATGTAAATGTGTAATTGTATTGATGTTTAAAAACTGTAACGGTCGTTAATGTATCGTATGTATTGTCAATAAAGACACTTACTACTATTACTACTACTAATCGTTTAACAAAACAATGCTTTATTTGTTCCAAACAAATAACAGCTTTGAATGAATGTCACACACACAGTGCGTGTGACAAATAACAGCTTTGAATGTAGGGGAGAGCGGGGAAAAATGGCACAGCGGGCCAAAACGGGACAGGGAGGGCAAAACTAAATTTTCCAATAATTTTTGGATGCCCCATTTTGTCCTAACGATACATCCGGATCGTCAAACCCGTTTTGCCCCACGGACTAACATCGCTACTATCCAATAGTTATTGGAAAATTGCGGTTTGCCTCATTATCCCGCTGTGCCATTTTGCCCCGCTCTCCCCTATGTACACGTCACCGCGATTTTTGGTTAATCCAACCAATAATTTTTTTTCTCAGTTTGAGTGTCGCAGGGCCACGGTCTTGGCGACGCGGTAGAACAAGAGCTAACCGCTGCCGATGTGTTTGAGCCGAGGGTGTGTTGGGGTGCTTCGTCGTTCGGCGGAGCGGTGAAGAGTTCGCGAGCTCAGGGGAGGGCCCGCGGGGCTCAAGATTACGCGGTAAGTAACGCGATACCGAGGTACTCCGAGTGTCGGGACATCACGGGCGCCTCTCCGGCGATGCGTCGTCCCCTTCACTTTTCATCGTCGAGCATCTTCTATCTGTTTCGCCGTAGTGGGGTGCGCGTCGGAAGCAGCGACGGGGAATCGGCACGGAAATGTGTTACGGTTACCGCACGCAACCGAGACTGACATGGAAACGGTGAATCCCTCGGCGGTGAGAAAGAGAGTGTGACAAGCCTGGATTCACTTCACATTCTCGACGTTCCTACTCCATCAGCCGCTGACTCGATCTCCCTGGAACGCATGCATTTTTCAGAGCGGTAACAAGAGTCGCCGGAAACAGCATCAGGTCGATACCTCCGACTCCGAGCGCGTTGCTGCCTCTCGGAGCCAGGCCGGATTCAACGCCGACCTTATTTTAAGGTCGAAGCTCGAAGCGCTCGAAATCGATCCCACAAATGATACTTTCCATGATTGTCGATAGGGGAGGGCGGGGCAAAACGGGATAATGAGACAAAACGCATTTTTCCAATAAGTTTTGGATGGTGGCGATCGGTGGTTCGTAGGGCAAAACAGACTTGAAAATCCAGATGTATCGTTGGGAGAAAATGGGGCGGCCAAACATTATTGGAACATTCCCATTTTGCCCCGCTCTCCCCTAATCAATCGTCGATAAACTATGGAGAATGTGTATTCGGGTAAGCGGATGTCCCTTATCGGGGAACCTAAACACCAGACGCGTTCCAGACGCGTTATCCGATACACGAAGACTGACGAAAGAGAAAAAAAGATACAAAAACCTGATGAAATCTTATATAAATCAGTGTGACCCACAGGGGGTTCAACGAGAGGTGATGGTAGACAATAAGAATCCACGGGCGATTCGAATCGATCTCGTAGGTTCGAGGCTCGTAGAGAAAGGAAAAGGGTGGATGGTACAGTGCGGGGGCGATTGTCCCGACGTCTATTTCACCTCGCTTACCCGTATCGAATCGTGCGATCGAGTAAACGGTCTCTCCGGGTGAGACGGTGGACGTGGAGGGTTGTAACATTCAAGCTAGAAACGGGACGAGAGTTGGGGGAAGGGAGGGGGCTGCAGGTGCTTCTCGGGATAACTCGCGCGCGCACAGCGATCACGGTTACACCCCATCTGATGTTATCGGTCTATACACGGGTTATCTCGGTGCTTTTGGTGGAAGCTCAGCCGGACAGGAAGATCTTCTCACTGTTGGAGAAGCTCGCCCATTTCTCCATCGACTCGCCCGTATCGGGCCTGAGACCAACGCCAAGGAGAACAAGTGTGCGTGTGCTGAAACTGCGTCGACCCTCGTGTACCGCTTCTCTTCGGCAACCATAGGCGGCAAGGTGACTAGAAGCGGGGCAAGAGAAACGTGACAGTATCCAACATATAGAGAGAGGAACTCCGTGCCTTAGCGCGAAGGAAGGACAAGAGGGAGCAATTGTGAAAGGAAGAAAGCAGCGAGGAGGAGACGTAGGAGGAGCAAGGCAGCCTTTGAACGGTGTTACCTCGAGACAAAGCCCATCGTCTCCGCATTGTCCGGACGAAACCAAGCAAATCAACCGCCAACCGTTCGGCTTCTCCGCTCGCTCCAGCTTCCTGTTTCTCTCCCTTCCACTATCTCCCTCGCGGCCGCCGGGTGAGCCGAAGGAGAGAGGCAGAGGGCTTTTCTCCGTCTTTACTTCGACGACAGCCAGGCCAGCCTTCTTCGAGTAGGTGCAGCCGCGATGCTCTGCGGTACTGTGAATTCTAGGTCTCGCTCCCTTTCCGCGACGAAGAACCGCAGTAATGTCGAGATGAGGAGTATATTGCACCGAGAAACGGAACCACCGAAGTGTGCACGACCCTCCACGATCGATCACCCCGATTTTCCATGTCCAATCCACTCCGCGTTCCTGCGGTTTCACTGAATTTCGTCATTATACCTTTTCCATTAACTTATTCACGATCCGGTCATTGATTACCATATGTAATACCAGTCGGGGATGGGTAATCGTTTAGTGATTTTATTCGATAAATTAATGCCCCGGAAATTGCATCGATTATCGCTCGATTTTGCGAGTGAATCCGCGAATCCGAAACTAGAGTAAAGTCGATAGACGCCCGATGCGCACTTGTGTGTATATCCCTCCTTCGTCCACCTACATACGCGGGTGTGCCATAGCGTACGGTCAACGTTGGACCCCAATACACTTTACATAAATGGGAATACGAGTGGCTTATGCATACTTCATTATAATCGTGAGGTACGTATGCCGGGTTGCTCGCCGGTTGCACATAGCCTCGGAACAGGTCAATGTGCATCTGCTCCCCCTTCGCGCGCATCTCCATATTGCTGCACGGTCTATCCACCTCGAGCTGCGACCCCCCTTCGTGGAGTATTCGATACAAGTAGGTACGGACGGGTGTAATTACCTCGATATCAATGACCAACCCAAAGTCTACGCCGCGCGGGTCTGATAGGCACAGCGGTCTGGCTGCGTTATTACGCAAAGTGTACCGTGCGAGTGGTCTAATGAGTCGAAATCGAGCGCGCGACTCGAGGCATAGCTCAGCTTCCGGTCAGATCCGGGCCAAGGGAGATGCACGTGTCAATAAATAGTTGGGTTATCTTCGAACCTGCGTATCAAAATTTCCGTGGGCATTAAAGGTGCTTAAGAGCATGTGCAATACCGCGGTCGGTAATGAAAACTATAATAAAATTTTCTTGTGGATTCTGGCATATACGGTCAAAAGAAAAGTCTCATCGGAAGCGGATATCATTTCGGCTTCCTACGAGACACGAGGCAATAGCTCAGCTACCGGTCAGACCAGGGCCAAGGGAAAAGCACTTGCGAATACACGAATTTCCGTGGTCATTAACGGTGCTTAAGAGCATGTGCTCTTAAGCATACCGCGGTCGGTAATAAAAACTGTAATCAAATTTTCTCATGGATTCTGGCATATACGGTCAAAAGAAAAGTCTCATTGGAAGCGGATATCATTTCGGCTTCCTATGAGACTTTTCTTTTGACCGTATATGCGAGATCCAGGGAGAAAAGTTGATTACAGTTTTTGATACCGACTGAGCCCGGGATGGACGGGGAGGGGGTGGTTAATATGGTCTTAATGCCCTCGGAACAAAATCTGTGCGCGCATATGCAGGAGTGCCAGGCTGTTACGTGTACGCAACGCCGCATCACACCTCAGGCAGTGTCACGAACGAAAGAGTATCGAAACGCCGTTTAACGACACAGTAACATCGTATATAACCCCGTTGCGTCAAGTCGAAAAGCACATCCAACCCGAGCTTCGAGTACGTCAAGGCAGGGACGTGCCAACGACTAAACTTTTCGCATTAGCAGGTCCCCACGTCGCGGCAGTGATAAAGCTTCGGCGAATAAGGGAACAGGAGACTGCCCGTAAACGAGAAACGGGATGCTGTGTGTGTGCGCGCAGCTAACTGGTACATGCCACGCAAAGGATCTACGTGATTCCCACTCATTATGTATATAAAATGTGAATAAATTCTCCTGCGCACCAGTGAGTTCCCTTCTTCGGGTCTGTTAGACTCGGCTTAGACTCGACTTTCGTACGCGGCTCGAATACGTACCGAGAGGCATGCGATGACGCGCTTTGTATAGGTACTCGATACGTCTGGAGTGGCCTATAGGCCTGCCTCGTCGATGCGTTCCAATAATGCACCGCGGAACGCGAACCCAAGAATAATAGGGACTCTAATTCCCCGATACCGAGTTTTGCCGGAGAGAAATTCTACAGAGCGTTCCACGCGAGCGTCGCGCTGATACGAAATCATTGTTTGCCTGGCCCATATTGATATCGCGATTCAATGCGCAGGTACTCGCGACGCTCGTGTGTTCATAGCTCAATGCACACCCGCTAAATACCGTCGAGCGTAGGACAAACAGTACGGATATCAAATGGGGTATTAGTCACTGGCAGTCCGGATAGCGAAACCCGTTGGACGGAACGACACGAAGGCAGCGGCCAACAACTGGATTCAACTTTTTCCACGAGTGGGCAATAACAGAGTTACAGCAGACCCTGCCCAATATCGGGACAGAGTGAACACGAGGCCTCCAGCTATCGTGGAATCAAACTCTTTGCTAGTGGAGAATCGTGGTAGTTAGCGCACTCACGCTGGAGCGGCAGCCACCCCTCGTGAAACTCGGATACCCGAATGATCTCCGGCCCCAACCTAAAAGCGCTCGAAGCGATACGCGGATACGCCAGTTCACCGCATCCCCGTCCGCAATCAAGCACGGCTTTCTCTTTCGAGTCATCTCTCGATTCGCCAATAACGCTGAGTGTCCGGGTGGATAGCGACCTCACTGCACCGGCACTTTCCTCACTTAGCCGATTTTCAACGACCTGTCGCGAACAAATGCACCGGAATACCATATCAAATTACACAGAATATATCTGATGGGTATACCCGAGTTTACCTCTTCTTTTTTTTTGTTCCTTCGCAGAACGCCACTAGTTCGCTAGAGTGGGCGCTTAGCCCCCAAGCGAACAGCTTTTTTTCATCACTCATCTCGATTGGAGTTCTCTATCCGATGCTTCGTTGGTACGTTTGGCGGAGGCGCAATGAATAATATCGGGATGGAAATAAAGTCTACGTATATGCGCCAACGATTCACTGAGAGAAAATCTCGCAGAAATCTGGTAAAAAAAGAACTTTCAGGTATATGGAAATTGCAGGGACATCCTCGCAAATATTCACTGAAAATAAAAATGTTTTTTTTTGTTCTTAGTTATTAAGCCTATAAACATATACTTACATGTGTCTAATGGAGTTTACACTTTACAGGCTTTATATCAATGGACAAATAGTACTGTGCAACAAATTTCAACTGTATCGGGTCATTGGTTGCGAAGATATATTGTGACACGGACGTCCGATGGAGTGAAAGTATAGAAAATAGTCATTTTAATAGGAGTCAGTGTAATAATTATTTTCATTCTAACAATTATATATCAAAATGAACCAATGTCTATAAAATTGATGAGAAGATATGTAATAGTTTCATTATCATGCGTCGTTATGTCAAGGAAAGTAGACTTGAAATAACAGTGTATGTCCATGGCAGCCCTCAACAGTCACTTTTCTTGAATCAATGATAGTTTTTTTTAGTGTTCGCATAAAATTTAACACGTTTTGCTAGCAAATATGATAATTTTCGCTATTGAAGATATTACTAGAATATTCCGTAATTTTTGCTATGATACAAGTTCTTCTTACTAGGAAACATAATAATTAGTGGCGTAGCGATCGCGGGCAGTTTGTTTTACGTTTGTAGACTCTACAGGCATATTATGTCAACCAAAATTTTTTTACGTACACGCACATAAAAAAAATGTAATCAACGAAATGCTCATTTTTTGTCCACGACATTTTGCCGAGTCGCCTTCGGTAAAAAAAATTACCACATGGGTTGGGTTAAAATTGCCATGGCCCCTGCGAAAATGTTACATATCGTTAGTAGTGGCGTTGGTGTACCATGTTGCCTGGTCGGAATTTACCATAGGACTTGGTAGTTTTCCGAGATCCTTCTCTCAGTGTGCGAATAAAAAATCCGATGCAGATTCACGTCACGATCGAGACCCAATACGAGATCGAAACAACCGCAAACTATCAGCAGGTGAATGTCATATTATCGAGGTTCTCGAGCAGGCTGGGCGCAAACAGTGCAAACAGTAAGTGAAGGTGGTCGACGATCGGGCTTGAGGATGGAGAAGACATTGGGACAGAGCGAAACTAAAAGTGCAGGATGTGCTCGAGAATGAGAAATAGTCGTGTGTACGTGAGCTGACTTTGGTCGTATACGCCTTGTCAAATAGGCATTCCCTCGGTGCCATTGCCTTTATCAGCTCATCCGGTCAGCAACCTTGCGGAGATGCACCTACTTCGGTTATCTCAGTTCTCCTCTCTTATTTTGTATCCTACGAGGCTCTAATCCTCTTTTTCCTACACTCGGGTCATCCCAGTGCCTGACAGACGAGAGTGTACAGACTCGCCCAGCATGGTTGCAGCGAGATACTTGATGCTCATGGAGACTGCATGCGGAGACTGCAGGGCTACCACCCGTACATGCGCTTCACGCTGCATTACACGTTCGAGATGACGAGCGAGCCCTGCACAGCAGCACCTAAAGTACTATCGTATTGCTGTATCACAGTAGACGTACAGCCATCCATCACGTCGTTAATGCGTGGCTTAATGCACTTCCCCGTCCCTGAATATCGTCACTGCTCTCTCTTGCTCGACTATCACGGATCACCATTCTTCCACGCATTGTACATTGTAGTGTCGATTCTACGACCATCGCGTCATCCTCTCGTTAAGACTCTACCATATTCATCGTGCGGTCGGTGTATCTAAAAATAATCTTAATCCAATTGAACGGTAAACTACTGCCATGACTTCTCAATAAAAGTTGCTTCTCCGCCGAGAACTCCAATGTAGCCCGAGCAACGTTCCATCGAAGTTTCAGCGGTTTGAAAGCCGTTGAAGAGTTTTTGAGAGAAATCACTCGCGCCTGACTGTAACGCTTTCCCAGAGTTATATCTTCCGGTGGAGAAGAGAAGCAGACACATACCATTCACCGGCCTGCGTCTCGGCTGCGAGACTTTCAGAGAACTCTGGGAGGTGTCTTTTCCGCTCGCTCGACCGTAGTCCCATTACGGAAGGATGATTGTATTATAAGCGATAAGAGTGTCGATAGCCGAACCACGATGAGTTTCATCCGTAACAGACACTTTAGAGAAGAGTACTCAAATCTCCGCTCCGTCGCTTTTTTGTATCAAACTAAAGCGACTCCGGTTTCTCGGTGTCATTCGAGAAACTTGGTCCAACCACTCGAAGGAAATCTCTGTTGTCCTGCGGTTATCTCGATGATGAAGCAGCGGGAAATGCTTGGGATTTTCATACTAATTGCGACAACCCCGATACACACATGTAACCTGGTAGGGATTTTTAAGCGTTACATCGGGTCCTGACCAGGCCCCGACTGGGCCACTGTCAGGACCTCGTCTAAAGTTTCCAAACCGCTACCGGTCTACGGGACAACGTCTGCAGCGACGACACGATGACGAGACGTCAACCACCGGCTGACAGTACGCATTACGAACAATCTTCTCGCACTATCAGTATCTACGCGAACATCCATTAAGCTCATCTCGCGTCTCGCCGTCTCGGCAACACATCGCTCCGCGATGTTCTCTCCATTCGTGTATTATATCTGAAACTATAAACACAACGACAGGCTCGTCAGTGGCAGCAGCACGCCGCTGTCCCTTCTTCCGGTACTCGCTTCCTCTCGCGTTTATCTCCCGTTGTACTCGCGGTCTCTCCTCTTCGCTCGCCGTTCGTCCGCTCCTACTCGTAACTAGATACAGCCGCTGACAGCCGTACGTAGGTCTGTATGCTCATGGCTGGCTCACAGAGAAGCAGTAGAAATAGTTGCAGCCTGTCAACTCGTGTCAGGAGTATTAGCTCGCGGGTACACTATGTTTCTGCATCGTTTACCCGTATACAGCTCTCCCTCTCCTCCGCGTACCGACTCTTGCGCCAGCCAACCAGCCGTGATTTCAACCACGTCAGTCGCGATTTCGGACCACGGTGGATAGTCTCTCTGTTTCCCGGGGGCCTCGATAAAACAGTACGTGCGGCGAACCTGCGCTTCCCGAGATTTCGTAAAACAAACTCGGAACTTCTGCTCATTTGCAGTGCAAATACTGATGCGCGTACTATCTCCGACAAGACTCCGGTACAATGGGGAAAATCAGTTTCCGTTGTGCCATCAAATTTGCGGGAGAGGAGACGGCGAGAGACCTTCCCTCGGAATATTGAAATGGTCCGGTCGCGCGGGGCGTCAAGGACGACTCCCCGTGGTCCGAGGGTCGGCCGAGACGACCTCCCAGCCGAGGATCAAGCAACGAAACAGTGTCAGACGCAGGGGCGAGACCATCCGCGAATGTACGACGGCGGCAAAGGCCTCGGGCGACGCCTCGAGGATGCACCTCTATCTCCCACTCCAGCCTCCCACGGGGCTTTGCCCTCGTCTCGTCTCTGGTATCCAGCGAATTCCGGAGAAATGTACGCCGCGTTTGGTCCGGTTCGCTGCGCTTCGTTATCTCTCGAGCGGAAAGAGCGAAATTAAAATTTTGCCAAAAAAAAGAAAAGGGGGACCCTGAATGTGAAGTTACATTATCACATGCTCGATACGTGTCCGTCGTACGAACTCGGCGACTACCAAAAGAGGCGTTTAATAGAATAAGGATGACCGGAGCGGGGAAACAGTGGAACAGATAAAATAACGAGGGACACGAAATCGGGGAGAAAGTGAGGGAGCTTAACCGCGATTTAATGAAGCGTTGATCGGCGTGTACCATCGTCCGGTTCGTCGCTACTGTCACGGCCTCGAAAACGGGACCATGGGGCGCCATCCTCGTTGCCGCGTCAACCGGGCAAAACCGCGGCTGGTGATTCGTCCGCGTCTAGTTCCCCCTCCCCCTCCCCCATCCTCCTTCCCGTCTCTCCCATACCTCCTTCGTTCGCTCAACGAGCGCTTTTTCGCTGATAACAAAAAAATGTCTCCACCCGCGCTCCACCCGGTAAATTGGGAATACATGTGTTTCAGTCGAATACGTACGTCGCCCAATGCGCCTCGTACACCGACGCGCTGCGCGTGTGTTCGCTCCGTATGTGCGGCGATAAGGCGGAGGTACAGTCGGGTGCGGATTGTACGCGCTAGGGAAGCCCGCGACCGGAGCGAGAGCGCGCATGCGATCATCCCGGTGCGCGGCGATGAATTTAATCAGCGACCGCGGGTCTTCTTGCCGCTGGTGGCATCGGCCGTGGTAGCGACTACGGCAGGGCGCAAATTCTGCAATAGCAGGGACTGTAGGGTACGGAGTGAGGGAAAGCTATACAGGCGGAAAGCAGTCGCGAGCCGAGCCGCACCAGAGGGCAAAGAAAACCCGTGCAATTATCCCGCGTATACCGAGAGTTGTAGCCGTAGTTGTAGCTCGGTGAGCACACGTCGGGACAGAGAGAGAGTTTAACCGGATAAAATCTCGGTGAGGAACGCGTTGAATAGTCGCTTACGAGGAGACCGGCTAAACACCGCGGGCAGGCTAGAAATCCTCGACGGACCGCTAATTATACTCGTTGGCTTTTTACCCACGAAATTCTACGGTCGCTCTTGCGGAAGGGGATATTTGGGAGGAGGCAAAGACTCGACGTTTATACTATGAGTCCACGAGCAAAGCTAGTGCTTGCTTCACTAGAATGAGATCCAATTGCGTTCCGAGAGTTTCACTTCGAAGCCATGAACACCGATTCGGTCGACCCATTTCTGGACCTTTGGCGGGACTTGTCGTGTCTTCTTAACGCTGACGAAAGAACTAAAATGTAAGGACAGCGGCGTAATGATCGAATAGGGCGGTCGCAAAGTGATCGAGTATCGGCGACCATGGATTGATAACTGTGACGAGATGGTTTTCGATGAAATCTACCATGATCGACATTATAGACAAATCTGGGTCACTGCAAGTGCTGTAGTTCGGGACGGTTAGCGAGACCGTTGGGTGTATTACATAACAGCTCCACGACCGAAGAAGCTTCGTGTACCGGGTCCTCGTTAACGCTATCTGAGGTCGGGGGAGGAACCCGGGTTCCTTCAACTGCTCGTGATCACATTGCCAAAGCGAAGTCAAACCTGTGCACAGGACCCACGGTACGTTAACCTTTGCTGCCCGAGTCAAAGGGAGGGAGCGATAGCACGGTGTAAATGAGGAGGTTGGGAGCGTCGCAGGTAAGACGGCAGCCGATGATGTATCGCGAAGGGATGAAGACTTTGTCGTCGGTGACGTTACCGTCCTTTCGGTATCAGCTGGGGTAATACTCCGCCGGGATGATGGATGCGCTTACACCACAGCGATACTGGGACCATAAGGATACGTCACAGGGTACGACCGGGTCGCCTCGATTTTCTACGGTATCGATCGACTATCACGAAAATCCATTTGACCCAAGAGAACGCTAATGGATCTCTTTGTGTTAAATAAAATCGTTTCATTCAAAAAGACGCAAAAAAATCCTCTGATGTCTTCTTGCGGTAAATGATTTTTTAAAACTTGTGCACTAATAAAAAGTACAGTTGCATCAACTAAGATTCGGGCAGGGACGTTGTAATAAATATTTAGTTGGTCGAACAAAATATTTTAATTACTCAAAAATATTTTGGTGAAATCAACCAAAAAATTGTTGAACTATCCAATTTTTTAGGTGTACCAACAAAATATTTTGTTGAACTTTCCTGCCCGAATCTTAGTAGATCCAACCGTATTTTTCAATCAGTGTGACTGCGCAAAGAGCAAAAACGGGAGTTATACGTTTCACGGAGATCTCGTGACTTTGCGTGTTTTCTTGTTATCCAGTGTTCTCCGAGTCGACAAACAATCTCTTGATAAAATTTGGCAAGCAGTTTCGCTGAATCAAGGCCCGTGTTTTTCTTCGGGTCTTGTTACGATTCTTTCGAGTGGATCCGGGCTCGAATCTACCGATAATGTATTCGTGAAAGGAAATGACTACGGACGAAAGAAGCTACCGGCATGAGCAGCCCGTAAAACTTACAAACTCACGAGTCCCATAGACGACAACGATATGCCGGTCATGCCTCGATACCGGTGTTCCGCCTCATTCTCTGTAGCGACCGCTCGAGGCCTCCGAGTCTTGCCGTCGTACGGCAATTCCTGAAGCCGGAGTCTCGTAACGGGACGCCAATGACCGACGTTGGAAACGCGACGAGCTTGCTAATCGTTGGCAGTCGCTCGAATGTCGGTTGTTACATCACCGGACAATGGTTGCAGGTCGGAATGCCTCGGAAGAAAAAGGTCCCTTGACCCACAGGAAAAACCGTCGGATGGGAATTCGTTGCCGGGAGGTAGGTGAACGATAGCGACGTCGTACGTCTTCGCAGCGGCGTACAGTAACGCACGGTTATAGCATAGTCGGGAGCCCGAGGATGATTTCTCTCGAGTTCAGCGTACCCGAGTCTCGCGGCTCTCGCGGGGCCGTTCATCTCGACAAGTCCCGCTCCGGGGTCAAAAGTTAAAACGCACGCAGCCACAGCCGCGCGAGGCCGCGGCATGCGGTACAGTCGACGCTCGGCGGTGCACAAGGTCTCGGAGTCGTGAAATCCCGACCGAGGGAGAAACGCCTGAGAGTCCGAATGTTAGACGGCCAACGGCAGCGGTAGCAGAAGGACGAAGTAAGAGAGGTGCCTCCTTCTGGCCATTGCCGCTGAATAGCGGACAAAGTTCAGCCAAGTTCGGCCACCTTTCCTGCAGGTCCTCGTCGGAGAACGGTGAAGGTTGGGAGGGCTGGAGTGAGGTACACCACTGCGTTATGGTACACGATACCGTGTATAGCATACCATAAGGAATATGGAACAGAGAGGGTGAAAGAAGAAATGCGTCCCTGGCCGAGCGGCTTACACTGTTCCGTATGAAATATGCATGTATAAGGTTGGGGGGAGAGCAATTTTCGCGAAAAGCTGCCGTTGGAAAAGTTTCAGCCCCGCGTGGCGTATAAGCGATGCCGGTAGGCGTTGCAAGTACGTCGTCGTCGTCGTCGTCGAAGGGTGGAAGGAAAAAAAAGGGAAAAAAAGAACACGCGAGTAACTAGAGGGTAAGAGAGGCTCTTTTCCCTCACTCGCCGGTTTTTGACGGTATACGAGGGGGGATGATATAAGGGTAAGCGTTTATTTCAAACCCTCCTCTTATCCCTCGGCTTGTTCGTGTATAACCACTCGACGGGTTTCTCCGCTTCCCCCGCTCGACCCGTTAACTCGGCCCGTGTCCGCGGGAAATATTAATGAAATTAAGGTTTAACGCTCCCAAACGACAATGCCGCTCTCGGTGCTTACCGTCGGTTATCGACGCGACGTTAAACCTCGCTGCGCCATATCATCGCCACCGCCTACTTTCCGGGGTTTCGCTACCGCGGCCTGGGCCACCGTACAATTTTACTACGTGCGAATTATTCGTATAATTTATGGCGCCCGGAAAGCCGGACCGAGCGCTCCACCTCGCTGTCCGTATGAATGGCCGTGGGTCGCGCTCGCGTTCGCTCGTAAAGGGACCCACCGCGTGATTTCGTCGGATATCGGGGGAGAGAGGCGAGGCTCGCACGGGCGATCGTCCCTCCGGATGCGAGGACCAGGATCAACATCGATCTCGTTTGTCCGATGCGACGAGACTCGTTTTCTCATCGGCGACCTCTATCGTGCGATCTCGGTCGAGAGGAACGATCGCGAACTTCGGGAGACGGGACTCTGAATATATTCTCCGACCGTCGTGGTTGCGAGGGCGGTAAAAGAAGGGAGAATTTATTTAACGATCCTCCGGGAGCAAAAGTGTCGCGGAAAGAGAAATTTTGTGGACGAGCGTGCGCCGCGACGGGGAATGAGTCACGCTCGCTTTTCGAACATTCTGCGCTCAAAAGAATTTATTTAACGACCCTGCGGGGGCGTTGAGGGAGGGATGGAACAGTTCGAGAATCTCGGCGCGAGGGAACGAGAATTTTGTTAAGGAGAATCGCTGCCGTCGCGCCCGTGCCGCGCCAGGGTGTCGAAAGATTATCTCATGCAGAAATACCGGAAGATAGCGCACAGCCAGTCGAGTGCATATGAACCACCTCCACTTTACCGCGACGGGCCACCACTCGTCTGTTTTGTCGTCGAGGGTCGGGCTCGAGCAACAGACCGAAAATTTTCGCGAATTTGTATGCGATATCCGTGCTCGACCTCCATCGGGTACCGTACAGCCGTGAGGCCAATGTACCGAGGCGCGATGCAATATTAATGCAAATTTCGTGCCGTACGAACGAGGCGTCGCGACGGGATGCACGCTCTCTTCGATGATCCCCTCGTGCACAGAACGTTCCACCGGTTTCGGTGCTAAGAACATTCATACCGCGATACTCGAAGGTATACACATCCTACCGTGCCCTTTCTCCGTATGTGCAACGTCGTTACTTATGCGCCATTTATATACCCAACGAGGCACGAAGGGTACGCGCACCAGCCAAGAACTGGTCACGGTCTGCGAAGCTATACTATCGCTTGTATTTTATCCAATGCAGTTTATGTTGGCATTGAAACGACAGCTGCAGCCTATAATTTTTTTATACTTCGGAGCATTTTTTTTTTTTTTTTTTTTTTTTTTTTTGTGATCTTCTTTAAAAAAGTTCAAAGTTAACAGCATCCTCAAAAAGCGTTGCCAAGTCCCCCAACGAGAGCGCCACACCGGTCCAGTACTGGCACAGCGTCGGCCAGTGCCGGTCTTCTGTGCCATTTCCACCATGGTTTTTCGGGATCCAAAAGAGATTTTTTGTTCACACATTTCTTCAGTGATTCACGCAGTTTTTATCATGCTACAACTCCATTTTTTTACATGGGACATTTCTACAGGGATTTTGAAGTAATTTGTTACCGTAAATGACGAACTGGTGGTTACTGGCGGCGCAATCACGGTCGACTCTGGCGGATCATAACGTAATCCGTATATCGAGGGGCGTCGCGTAGCAATACATCGAAGCGCGATTAAAAGCCCGTAACAAATCGGATTCGAGCGAATAACCCTCGAAATCGGACAGAGAGCTGTGTACGCTCGAATTTATATGTGCGCTCGGGGTGAAGAGGACAACAGCGGGAATGGCGATCAAGTGCCTCCTACCCAACGTCGACCTCTTCTCGATCGTCAACACAAAATGAAATTACCACATCCTCACTCCCTTGCGTTCGGCACGAATTTTCCGAGATAATATGTCGGTCGATGCTTATCCTTTTATATCGTTCTAAAACACGATTTCAAATATACGACTCCGTCGTATATGGCCAGCATCGAAAACGGTGCTTGAAATGATAATTGCCGAAAGCGCTCTCCTGCGCCCTCTGTAAAGGATCTTCGATCCCAGTGTCAATACAACACGTTCATTCATTCATTCGAGCGCCAATAACGTGTCGATTTTGACGGTCGATGCTTACACTGAGAGAAGAAACGGGGATGGAGCGAACATACATGAGCGCTTTGAGCCAACCAAATATGGTTGGTTATGACGATTTCGGTGACTCAACCACCGAGAGGTTGAGTTAACGATATAAGCTTGACTCAACCTCTCGGTGAAGTTAAATACGGCGAAACTGGTGGTGAACTTTAACCAATCGACCTCATTGAGGTTGAATCAACCTCAACTTAAATCAATCAACCTCGCTGAGGTTGGCTCAGTCTCGATGAGATCTACTGATTCAAGTTCACCGTGAGTTTCGTCGTATTTAACCTCACCTAGAGGTTGAGCCAACCTTATGTTGTTAATGCAACCTCTCGGTGGTAAAGCCACCTAAATCGTCATTTAGCCAACCATGTTTGTTTGGGTCAACCTCTCATGTGTGTTCGACCCATCACCGATTTTTTTCTCTCAGTATACCTTTTATATCGTTCCGAAACACGATTTCAAGTGTACGATTCCGTTGTATATGGCCCGCATCGAAAACGGTGCTTGAAATGATAATTGTCGAAAGCGCTCTCTAGCGTCCTTTCCAACAGATCTTCGATCCTAGTATCAATAAAACACATTCATTCATTCATTCTGGCGCCAATAACGTGCCGATTTTGACGGTCGATGCTTATTACATTTTACATCGTTCCAAAACACGATTTCCAATATACGATTCGGGTATATATGGCCCGCCCCGAAAATGGTGCTTGAAATGATAATTGTCGAGAACGCTCTTTAGCGATCTCTCTAGAGGCTCTTTGATCCTAGGATCAATAAAACACATTCATTCATCCATTCTAGCGCCAATAACATGCCATTTTGTAACGAGTTTTCTGGGTTAATACGTCGTTCGATGCTCACACTTTATATCGTTCCAAAACACGATTTCAAATATACCATTCCGTAATGTATGGTCCGCATCAAAAATGGTACTCGAGATGATAATTGTCGGAATCGCTCTCTAGCACCCTGTCCGAAGGATCTTCGGTCCCAGTGTCAATAAAACGCGTTCATCAATTCCAGCGCCAATAACGTGCCGATTTTTAACGAGTGCGAAACAATATATTCTTTCCGCACCGACGACAGGAGGCAATTTATTTTTTATTTTCCATGCCCCCACTGTCAGTGGTCGAACTAGGAGCGGCGGTCTGAAAATTTCATCAACTTGCATTGAAAAAAAAAAATAAGCAAAAAGAATATCAACGGTGAAAAAGCAGAATGACAGGGTGTAGCCGTTCGAGCGTGTTCAATGCGTGTAACGCACCAACACCGACGAGCCTATTAGTTACTCGGCTATATGATATAGGAGTTGCAGTAGGTCGCGCGGATGGAATCCAGCCGCTGGATAGTACTGACTGCTGCTGCGCGTCGTTGATTAATTTCTACACTTCGTTGCAGAGAGCGTCGGGTTCGTGTCGTCGATAAATAAGCTTGTCGGTGATGGCGTCGCCGACGGGCCCGCTCGGAATATCGGGGCCGGTGAACGTGCGTGGCTCAGCCTTACACTTAATAGCTGCGATGTGGAACGAGGTGGGGGGAGGGGGGGTAAATTTTTCTGTCATATGCCGAAGCGCCCGAGTGAGAAACAACAAATTTCTTCATCCAATATACCCTTCGGCATCCACGAACGGATCTCACTGGGCATTTTGGGTAATCGGGTACGAAAAAAAAAATATGTTCGTCCGAATCGTCGAGCAAAGTTGATTGGTTCTTCGGCAATGAAACGGCAAAGATCGCAGCGAAAAAGCAAACGTTGACGGAGAACAGCCGAGGGGAAACATACTGCATTTTACGCCAGATACACTTCCTGTTTGGTGGCCTTCGCTATACGTTAAACTTAACGCCGTGGCCCATTGAACGCGTTATTGCCGCAGGAATGGAGGCGGTGAGAATGAAATGGAGCGTGATGCGATATACGTGCCAGGAGCGACGGTACAGTGCGTGTGTCTTGAATGCGTGCCGTTTCGCGCGCACACGTGTTGCCCCCCCGATACACCAATACTCGGGACGCTATGGCGCCTCATTACTATATTTTATTTTATCGTATTGTCGAGATGGCACTGGGAGCGGCGGGTCGCGACTCGCGCCCGTTCGTTCGTCGCGTTTGATGAAAACATTCGATTGCCAGGAGCAATCTGCTGGCGCGACAGATAACTATGATGGGGCGTTATTTATTAGCCTGGAAGAAACGAATTTTATGCTTGATTAAGCGCACAAACCGAGGCACGTTGACATGAGCTTCGGGCGCTAGCATGGGCGTGAGGATTGCCTGGAAAAATTTGGTGGGATTCCCCGTTCTCTCCGTACGTGGCTGTTACGCTAATGAGTTGTCTTTCAGTTCCTGCGCAACGGTCCCTCCTTGGTGCGGAGAGCGATGCAATTCGGCGGCAAGCTGCACGCGTGCGCCCAAAGTGTCGGGCGTCGATGAAGGCGCTAAATTCCAATTACTTAAATCAATACGTGAGCGAGTTGTCGATGCCCCGAGCGATCGACACAATCGACCCGCGGCGGATTCGCGTACGCAGCGCGGATAACGGTGGGAGAGAACGACGAGGGCGGGCGAGAGCTCAGCAGCGGCACAGCCAAGTGGTACGACAGCATGATTTAATCAACTATTCAACCAAACATTCGAAACCCTGTCCGTGCATCTGGCCTCACTGGCGCGGCGTTCTCGGTGCGTGCCGCGTTCAACCGGAACCCCGACGATCGTACCTGCACGATCGTTGCCGTTGCTCTGCGAGCGGGGTAACCTCGCGCGTGAAACCAAATCGATTTAACGATCACGCGCCCGTTTGTCTGCAACAGCGAACGTAACTGCAGCGTTACGTATGAGACGTGACTCCGAGCCGCTCCGAAGATAACGCGATAATCCACAAAATCGGGTCGAACCAGCGCCCATTCGCGTCGCCTTGTATGCGAGAAATTATCGAACCCTCTTGATCCCGAGTACGATACATTCGGAAACTGCACTTGCGACGATTGACGCGGAACAGATGGGGGAAAGTGGGCCGATATCGGTCAGTAGGTAATACCGGTCGGGCTGGTTTTAAGTTGTTGACCGGTAATGTCAAGATCACATTTACTTTTTTCGGCCAAATGATTTTTGTTATTACTTTTTTTAAATATGGATATTTATATGTATACTAGGGCTTCTGGTGCACCGCGTGCATTGCGCGCTCCTTTTGAGTGTCTCCAAAACTTACTTAGAATAGGAACTTAGAATAATCTAAATCAGGCTCCAAGGGACATGCAATTTTCCGTAAACTGATTAATGAACGAAATAAGAGTGGCAGATCAGCCCACCCTTCTGTCAAATCCCTCTCTAGAGGAACTTACACACAGAAAAATAATTTATTTGACGGCCACCGTTTATTTGGTTTAAGTAAAATATGTATTCAATTTAAATAAATATTTATTTCATTTAAGTAACTATTTACTTAATAAAAATAAATATTTATTTAAATGAAATAAATATTTTACTTAAACCAAACAAACCATGGCCGTCAAATAAATTATTTTTCTGGGTGTAGAATATTCCAGGCTTAGAATGGCCACCCAAGGCGACTTAGAATATTTAACCTCCCTGTTATACTTGACCCCAGTCAGAGTTTCATTTGAAAGTTTCAGCCTTCATTGAGAAAAAGAAATGGTTGGATTAAGCAAATGCGCGGTGAAATACGTTCAAAGGTGTATTTGGTTGGTACAACAACAATGTTTGTTTCAATCAACAAATTTTGAATAAACTGAAGCCAATAATCGTTTAACAAAATAATGCTTTATTTGTACCAAACAAATAACAGCCTTGAACGTATGTCACCACAACTTTTGGTTAATCCAACCAATTTTTGGTCTCACTGTTCCCGATTCTTGAACACGGCGGGGCGACGGCGAAATAGTTTTATAGAGATATATACATAATGGGTCGCTGGTATTTCTCGAGCGCGTTTTGTAATACCGGTCCGATAAACTTTATTAGCGATTCTTAATAATAACTTAGTGACTAATCACATTGTATAGCGTAAGCCGCTGGTATTTGTTAATCGACATTCCAAAGTTTGCATCCGTTAAACACTTTTTGATTGAAACTTGACTCTGTAACTGGGAAGTTGAGGTTTTCTCTGTACATATTACCGACACGAAGAAAACCACGCGATATATAAATCACAATCGCCAAAGGCTGCGCCGTGGCACGCGGCCCCCGGACGATGTAGTTACGCGCGACATCATAACGTTTGCGGGCAGACTAATTTTCGGGAGGTTAAAATTATGATGAATTTCGATGTGCTCGGAGAGCCCACCGTGTTGTACATCGGGGTAGCACTCATCTCGGGGAAAATATATAATATAAGCCCGGCAGCCGCACAAAGGTAAATATAATTTACGGGGGAAAACAGGTACGCGGCGGTGGCCACTCGCGTCTCTCATTCTCATATCGCCCGACAGAATATATCGTCGTGGAACGGGTTAGCCGTGGCTCGCTTTATGCTTTTCCCTCTCCCGTATCTCCACTCCAGATAATCACCCGGATCCCTGGGCGGGTAGGCTTGACCACTGCCGCGAATATAACGCGTTCCCGCGCGCTTTCGACTAATGGAATCACCTGCAATTTACGAGGCGAACCCGCCGGGAAATCCTACAGAATATTTAGTCGGAAAATTCTCATCGATCGGCCCACTCTGCACGCCAGCTAGCGAAGCGCGAGTTTCCGAAAAAAAGTGTATAAAAAACGAAATACATTTAAAAAATGAGGTCCAGGTATCGTGACGGAGGAAAGTTTTGTTGGATTTTCTACGAGGCTGTTTAACGGCTCTTGCGGTTGTCGTCACGCTTCGCTCTCCTTAACTGCGCAAGAGCGCCAAAAACTCTTTAACTCAAATGTCGCACTTGTGATTATTCTTTTTACCGTGACTCTCTACAATCCGTAGACTCGTAGCGGTATGCAATTTTTTTTTGAAGTTAGTTGTCCGCTCGCGTGCGTGCTACGCGATTTTTTAAATGGCCCACTAACGAGAGTACACGAATAACGAGACAGATTGAAAATGTTCTCGACACTTTGGCTCCGTATTATTTTTGCAATTAACAAAAACATTCCCTTGGCTGTGCTCGGTCGCTTATTGGAGCGGTCCGCGCCGTGCCAGATACTTCGCTCGCGGGTCATTGACTAGAACTGTTATTCCGACTGAACAATTGCACCTGCAACTGCTGTTCCCGCGTCCTTTAGCCTACAATTTCACGCTGTCGTAATTTTCGTTGCTAGCAAAAAGGTCCTTGGCACGCAATCTCGTTCTATCTCATTTATATCGAGGCTGAGCGTAGGTTGCAGGGCGGACTGTAATTCGTCCGTGCTGAAGCAGCATTACCGTTCCCGAGATGAATGGCGAGCGCCCGCGGTGCTTTAAATTTTTTAAGACGTTGCCTGCTGTAATTGGAGCTCGGTACAGGGGAGGATGCGAAAGTAAATGAAATCACGTTTTCGGTAAAAATTATCGAGAAAAAATTGTCTAGATCGGAAGTGGAAAGTGAAACTAAGAACAGAGCGATAACTATAATCGTGCTGGAAACTAGTCTGTAAAACCGTGCCGAGATGCCCAATTAGTCCAATCGCGCGGAGAATCTCTTAAAGCGGACGCGGTAAAGAGGTAGAACCTCGATACCGAGCACTCCCAGAAAGCATGCTGTTGGCTACAGAGAGGTAACACTTCCTCAAAAGTTCTACAGGCGATTATGAACATTATTGCGTTTATGTGCATTTTAAGTAACAGTTTCCGTAACAATTTCAAAAATGGGTCATCGTGTCAATGAACAGATAGATTTTAAAAAATTACTTATCTAATGAATTGAAATTAATATGCTAGAAATTTGTATACAAAATAAGCATTTTACTTGGAAATTCGTTTACAAAATAAGCATTTTACTTGGAAATTCGTTTACAAAATAAGCATTTTACTTGGAAATTCGTTTACAAAATAAGCATTTTACTTAGAAATTTGTTTACAAAATACGCATTTTACTTAGAAATTTGTTTACAAAATAAGCATTATACTTAGGAATTTGTTTACAAAATAAGCATTTTACTTTGAAATTTGTTTGCAAAATAAGCATTTTACTTCGGAATTTAATATAGAAATTTAATAAGCGTTATAATAAATACGACTGATTATGTGGATGCATATTGACCCAATGATTTCATAATAGCTTGCGGAGAAGCGATTGTAGATTCCGCAAATTTGGCTAGTCGGATTTGGGTTTACTGTTGCGGCGTAGCAGTCTCTTTCGCAATGTTGATCAGAGAATTCCGATTCGTCGTCAATAAACCGGGGCGGTTATTAAAAGCCCCAATATTACATTTATGCGGCAGAGAGGCTTGCGGTTTGGCCAAGCTCACGGAACTTGGCCAAACCGCTGGCGCTGCAACTGGCCCTCTTGTGGCGATCGGGCACCGACGTGAAAGTGATATTCCGCGTTTGATATCGAGAATCTGCTCCGTGCCTGGTCGCGAAATATCTCTGGGTATCTAAAAAAATAAAAAGAATAAAATTGTATGTATCCGAACTCGAAGGAAATGACACACGCCCGAGTACAAAGATACGAGGATTATCCGATAGCACAAAGTTGGCTATGATTCATTGTCGCAATGAAATACTGCTATACAGGATTTACGACTCTTTTGAAGCAGTAGAATCCGTTGGTTATCCGTATGAGAACGTCGCGCGAAGCGTGGGAGCGAGGAGGGTAGAGAGTGGGTGAATGTTCCGAAACGAGAACGGGAAAAACAAAGGAGGATACGTACCGCCCGACGAGAGAGTATCTCCGGGCGAGAAGCATTTAAACTTGGGGGGCTAAAAAGAACGCGTCTCGAGACTTTGGAGAGTGTCGTCTGGTACTCCCTACCTCCCTCAGCTCAGCGTTCCTCTCGACTTTTCCGACTCTTATATCCCCGCTAGACTCACTTCGAAGTTACACGTTTGACTATATGTTATCGGGACAATGGAGGTTAACGTCGAGATGTTCGACGCTCGAGAGCCAGCGAGCTCCGCGCGGATCCGCAGGGGAAATCCGGCTACCTCGCGTCACTTTTCTCTTTCGTCCCGTTAATTACACCTATTTTGCTATTCACTTTCCATAATTTGTACCAATGATTATCTAGCAACAGCCGAGAACGTTACGAGCGTATAATCATTGACAGCAAATATTATTTTGTTAATGACAAAAAATGCGAACGCCAAATAAATAGAGCAGGGGGAGTTACTTTTGTGTGGCTGGACTACATAATCATTTTTTAGTTTTATTTAGATCCCGGCCTGCTTTCATTTGGAAAAAAATACTTTTCGTTACACGAAAATGCTATGTAAAAAAAGTTTGCGATTTTTTTATATAGTGTCAGCAAACTTAAGGCCGCTAGAACGCTTCAGACTAATCAAATGGGTGCTATATTTTTAAAATCTTTTATAGAAACGGTTAACCAGATGAGTAAAAGTTTGGAACTAATGATTATAGTGAATGGTTATTTGTATTAGAGAAGATGTCCTTAATCTAAAAAAACATTAATTGCGATGGATTTGCAATTGTATTAACTGGTTTGCATATGGTTACATATTTGTTCGATTCTTTCAAAGAATAATCCGTAATTTTTGCTCAATTTTGATGTATTGTGGCTCATTCTCTTCCTTGAAAGATGCTGTACGAAGTCACCGTCTAGATATTCGAAACCATGTTCCGATTAAAAATTGCGGCTGTTTGTTTATCAAGGAATTTCGTTGATGTATAAACAAAAGGCTGTCACTCGTAAACGGAAAGTACTATCGAATGTCTGGAGTGGTGAATTCGCAGCGCATCTTTTAAGGAAGTGAATGATCCATAATACATCAAAATGGAGAAAAAATTGTGGATTAATCTTTGAAAAAACTGACGAATATATACCTTTTCGAAAATTAGCACAAACTAGTTCATATTTTTGAAAATCCATTGCAATTAATCTTTTTCTAGGTAAAGGACATCTGTAATACAAATAACCATTCAGTACAATCAAATAGATGCGTAAAAGTTTGTACAAACAACTTTAAAAATGTACCACTCATTTGACTAGTGTGAAGCGCTCCAACCTCCTTAACAGTCATGTTACTCCCTGTAGTCGGGTTTGTAAGTTGTCCACAGTCATGCGGCAGCTGCCTAGAATATCATCGAATCGTCCAACACACGGCCTTAATTAAATATGGTCCTCCGATGAGTGCGTGACATCGACATACCTGTAACAGAGAAAATAGAAAGTCCATTAGGTCTGGTGTCTGGGGGGTCGAGGAGTACGATTATAAATGTTACGAGGTGCAGTATAATGTGTGGTCTCTGGTATCGATTGAGGAAATCTTCGCTCATGTACACGCTACGGAATTGGCAGCGTCGGCGATTCATTTATTTTCCCCTCTCGCCTCTCGCTGTAATTTCTCGGTTCTCGGCAATGCGATAACGTCGAAACTTTGAAAGAGAGGAGCTCCGGTGATGCTGTCACGGTATCGACACCGTACGAGCTTTCTATTTTTTGCACGCCGGCGTATTGCCGACGAAGCTAAAGGTAGAGAGAGATAAAGTGTGAAATAAAAAGCGGAGACATAAAATATACTTGGGAACAGCGGTGTGTTACACATGGGATTAAATTCTCTGTCGTCACGGAGATCTCGTTACCGACTGTCTGCGCTAACTCTTTGAGTCGATGTGATACACGTTGCGCTACAGTCTCGCTGATGGCTGGCGGTCGATGACCGATCGTAATGAAGATATCTGATACACATCGGAGCCATAATATATGCACCGGTAACGCCAGACCACCGAGAGTTACATATGTAGTCTTTACCATCTTTTTTTTATATCCGAATCATACAATCGACATTTATCGATTAATCCATATTCATATTCATATTCTTCTTATTATATTGATCCATACTATATCTTGAAAGTGATTAAGATACAGACGGCAAGTTATGAATATTTTGTAACCCAAATTCATTCATTTCCACAAAAATTTCAGGCAAGTTTATTTTGCTGACGCGTCGAATAAGGGTTGCTGATTGATTTTAATTTTTGGAAACAGTTGAAATATATCGTGCAATTCGATAAAACTGCCTTGAATTATCGACCGGACCTCTTTGCCCCACCGTCCCCAAGAACAATATTATCGGCCGCAATTCCCGCCGATACCAGCGGCACGGTAATCGTATCCGTGTGGGTAGCGCATGATAAACGTCGATACATGTAATGGAGAGTAGATCGCATCACTTACAAATCCACACCCTCTCCGGATCATATAAAGCGCGCCCGATCCTTTTAATTGAACCGCATTGCACTCTGTATCGTGCCGGTAGGGAGAATAAACCCGTTTGCAAGCGTGTAGCCGAGCCGTGTGGGAGGAATGGGAATCTGAGTGAAGCCGCGGCAGCGTTGTGGCGAGGCGTAAGCAGATTGGTGCTGAAAATAAAATTACCGTCGCCCTTCCCTCTTCCGTCTGGCTCCTCGCAAATGCATGTTCCCGCGGGATAGTTAATATTGGTTCGCAAGCGCTGCAAATAAATAGTCTATCGTATGCCAGTTCCAGAATACAGTGCGCACAAAAGCTCTCAGTCATAGTTCTCTGCTATTACTATTCCAGATCACGATCTGGGCATTGCTGAATAGAAAAAGTTAGGCAAATCCGTCCTCCGGGGAAATACGGACTTCCCTCTTCGAAACAAGCAAAACAGTTAATTTTGCCCGGGTGTTCCGTTTTGACCCACTGCCCGCTCATATCAGTCATCGATGTAACAATGTCGCATGCAGTTGCAAGGGTAAAATGGCAAATTGTTGAGCCAATCGGTAATCATTCGAGGCCATCACAGAACTGGTGATCGTCAATTTAAGTTCCGTTTTGCCCGTACGAGTCATCGATATACCAATATTACATGCATTTGCAAGAGTAAAATGGCAAAAGTATCGCTGGGCCGATCGGTAATCGACGTCATCCACCGGAAGCAACTATTAGAATCTATCACAGAACTGAAAGTTGTCAATTCAAGTTCCGTTTTGCCCCTATCCCCATACCAGTCGTTGATATATCAATATCGCATGCATTTGCAAGAGTAAAATGGCAAAGACATCGCTGGGTCTATCGGTAATCGACGTCATTCACCAGAAACAACTATTCGAACCTATCACAGAACTGGAGATAGTCAATTCAAGTTCCGTTTTGCCTCTGCCCCCATACCAGTCATTGATAAACCAATATCGCATGCATTTACAAGAGTAAAATGGCAAAAGCAATGCTAGACCGACCGGTGATCGTCGTCATCCACCAGAAGCAACTATTCGAACCATCACAGAACTGAAAGTTGTCAATTCAAGTTCCGTTTTGCCCCCTGCTCCCGTGCATTGATATACAGTAGAAACTCAATTATCCGAACACCCATTA
The DNA here is from genome assembly GCA_030522725.1 of Ichneumoninae sp. B BG-2022a. NCBI lineage: Eukaryota > Metazoa > Arthropoda > Insecta > Hymenoptera > Ichneumonidae > Ichneumoninae sp. B BG-2022a. The sequence continues at coordinate 28,926 of JAPYZD010000896.1, forward strand.
TCCGGACCCTCTGTTATCCGAACTGCCGCTGGTTTGGATAAAGTTTCTATTATCCGAACAATTGCGCGAAATTCTCGTATTCTTACATTGTTGCGCGGCAATACATTGTTGCACGCTATAAACAACAAGCTAATTCAAGAACGCTCGAGCTCGCATAGACTCACACAGCGGTACCGTAAATGCACGCGCATCCTATGCACAGTATTTATGAGTTTCTCAGCCGAGCAAATACGCACGTATTCAAAATTTATTTTCGTTAATCTCATCACTGGTCTCGTAGTTTAGTGCGTTATGGATTCAGCGTCCAGTCCTTCGACCTCCAAGCGTAAGCATAATGTACTTACGCCGGAAAAAATTAGAAACGCTAATTGAGTGAATAGTTGAGCACATTGTTGGCGGGCTCGGATGATAATTGTAAGTTAACGATCTCTGACATTAAACAAATTTGGCTGCAATAAGACGTACAACTCTCTTGCGCTGAACGAAAACTGTGGATTTCGTGATGAAGGTTTGAAGTTATTTAAAATATGTAGGTACTGTATTTTTTTCGATATGTATCACGCTATATCGCTTAACACAGTTTGACTGTTCTGTTATCCGAATTTTCGTTAATCCGAACGACCTCCGGTCCCAATTGGTTCGGATAATCGAGGTTCTACTGTACCAATACTGCATGCATTTGCAAGAGTAAAATGGCAAAGGCATCGCTGGACCGACCGGTAATCGACGTCATCCACCGGAAGTAACCATTCCAACCGATTACTGGAGATCGCCGGATCGTCAATTTATGAAAACCTCGTAAATTCCGTACAATCGAACGACTGCCTTCGATCCTATAATGCCAGAGCAATTGTACTTTTACCGGACGGACATCAAAGCGATTGTTGCCTGGAGACTTTACTGCGAAAAAGCGCGACAACGATGTTATCGCACTACCATCGAGATATCCACAATTTCATGCCGCAGTATCTCACGTATCTCTGGCTTCCGATGGCATCGACGATATCGTTTCATCTTTGGCAAACATAAATGTAACCGCCAGTCTCCTCGTATCGTCGCTGATTACTCTCGGCGTTGCACGGAATGCGATCTCGTGGAACGGGTCGAGTGAGTCATTGAACCCAAAATGTCGGCCGCACGACTGTTTCATTGAGCGCGAGGCGCGAGCCACTGGTACCGGAGGAAAGCAGATGCCGCTTTATCGTGGTTGCAGTAAGTAGTACAGTAGAGCGACCACCCAAGCCCCCCCGATTAAAGACAGTTGAACCGCGAAATTAAATGGGCCGCTCTACCCTCCCCCCCCCCCTCCCTCCTCACCACTCTCAGCTGGAGTACAAACGTATAGTAAGAAAACCGCCAAGTGCACTTCCTTCCCCCCCTCCCCGCGCACCGATCCTCGAGTTTCCGTAGCCGGTACAGTGGGTTATACACATAGAAGATGATACTTTAAGCCAGAAGAGAACGGCGCCCGAAGAAAAGCTCGGCAAGGCTAAGCGGCGAGAACGGACGCCTCCCTCGCTCCGGCGAAGAGGCCATCGCCGGGTGCGCCGGAGAAGGAACGGAGGAGGGGGACGGAGTGAGGAGAGCAAAAAACGGAAGTAAAGACGAGCCTTCACGTACCGATAAGATCTTCCCGGTAAAGAGTATTAATATTCACGGTGTCTCCGCTCTCCGCTGCGCGGCGTTTCTCGCTCGGCCACTTCTTTGTCTCGGTGTACTATGAACGAAGAACTAACGAAAACCGACTATGAGCATCTTTCCTACGGGCTCTCTTCGCCTCGGCCTCGACACGGCGTCCTCTCACCCTAGCTCACTTTGCGGATAACATCGGCAAACCTGCCTTGCGGGGAGAGCAGCTCGGGGACTCTCGATATCTACGCCCATTCAACCCCTGGCGCTCTCGAGTTTGTTCTCCTACACCCCCCCCCCCCCCCCCCCTCCGACCAGCGCAATTTTTATCGAGAATCCTGTAGTTCAAGTTGACGCTCCCCAACAGGGGAACAAAAGACCACGAGGAAGAAACACACTCGGGAAAAGTGCGACAAGCCGATGAGTACTTTCCCCTTCCCCCCCCCCCGCCAAGTGTATTTATCCATATCGCATTAGGAACTTTTGCTTCTTAACGGGAAGTTTCCACTCTCGATTGAAACTGTACGGTACTCGATGCGGAGACTCTCCACGTCGGAGACTTGTAGCGAGTGCTTTGAAGAAGAGACTACGTTTGACTTACTCGAAACGCGAGTAATTCGAGAGGCTCATACTCATCCCCTTGGCGATGATGTATCCCCCTCCATAATCCGGTTGTAATCCTTATGAAACACTTATAGACTCGAGTTTCCCAGGAGACGACGAGATGCCTTCACGAGCGCTTTAATTCCCAGCTTTTCCTACCCGGGCGGAGTATCAACGTTTATGTGTATATACGTATATATGTATGTATAATGTACAGACCGAGTTCTATTAGAAATAATCGTACGGCCTTTGATGGTAATGGCAGTAAAGAGTCGGCGAAAAAAAGGAGTGAATTACGCTGAAAGGCTGAGCTCCGTTCAGAGAGTGGCGCATCTGGGTCATTAACCGAACTTTGAATCCAGCTTGCGTCCGCGACCATCGGCACTGGGCGCTTCTTCCGCTCATTAAGTTTCATACGTTCGTGTAATTAGACGACGTCTTTCGCTACTTCGTGTGCCTTTACTATATTTCCAGTTGCACATGTTGTTATTACCGTAATCGTTACACACTATGAGCATACGGCCACATTATGAGTGGCAGCCGAAGAAAATAGAATGGTGACCCGATAGCCCAAATGGAAGCAGCTCTGCGCACCTGCTCTCTCTCCGACGGCAAGTGGGTTCACGAGCACTTATCTTATCGCCGCGGTGCGGTGATACAGCCGTTACGAACGATTCTAAGCGCAACCTCGATGGGAGCACGCTCGATCTAGATACAGCCGCGGTTGTTGCTCGACGGCCCTACTGCTTCATTAATTTTTTGAGGGGAGCAAACGAGTGGCTGAAGCTGGGCGACGGCACGTACGGGACTTGACCAGTTATCATTAAAAAGCGAAGATACCAATGCTCGGACGGTTAAGCGGATCTCGAGATGCAAGCGATTATCAGTTGGACAGATTTTTAAAAATTATTTTTATTTATTAATAATGGGCTTGACCAGTCATCATTAAAAGGCGAAGATACCAATGGTCAAACGGTTAAGCGGATCTGCAGATGCAAGTAATTATCAGTTGGCCAGATTTTTTTGCATTATTTCTTTTTTTTAATTTGATTTGTTTATAACTATATGAGAGACAAATAACTTTATGAGAAACATACTTCGCAATGCACAGATTGCTCAATATAACAGATCATACATATGTGAAAATTGCTACCGAATATTGCAACTAACAAAAGACAACATAATCAAGTAATCAATATAAACGAATAGGGTAAAAGTGGGAATATGGCCCGGTCCATATATCATTGATTTACGTGTTAATCGAGGTGGACCATATTCACCACTTTTATCCCATCATAATCAAGATAAAGAAAAATTGTATTGAACGACCGGAACCAATTGTCAGCTCGTGACTTCCGGTTTCCAAAATGCATCAATTAATTAATCAAATATTGACAAAAAATTGCGTGTTAAATGCGAATTTTGTATAATTTCGCACACACACGGTAGCGTCCAAAACGGAGTAAACATTAATCCGACTGAAGTGTGCGATCTTGTTGGAAGAGATTAATAGGAAGAGATTAATAGGATGAAGTGGGTGATCTTGTTTGAATGGATGAATTGCAGAACGAAGTGTGCGAATGAAGAGTGTTGGAAAACTTCACCTGCACGGGACGCCCCTCACTTCGCTCGCCAAACATACGAGTTTCACATGCGCTCCGAAGCCTCCGAGGCTTCATATGTGCGGGGCTTGTCTGACTATGTTAGCGGAAAAAGAACTTAAGCGGGAAAAGAGTGCAGGCGCCCGCTCGTTCACACCGCGGCGTACAGGTGAACACACACACGTCCGACTTAATTGCTCGGGCGCGTGGGCCGTAATACAAAAGCACTTTCCTATAACGAATGTAACGAATGGAAATTGTGTCGTCGCGGGATTGTCGCAGGCACCGCGTTCTCCAGGCGCCCCACACACGTACCTTTGTCCCGTCGTGTGGCGATTACGTCGAGTGAAAACAGAGTCGCGCCTTCGTGCAAAAGTGCCTCTTTGCGGTCCCGCCGAGGGGGTAAAAAAGCCCCTAACGTAGCGCCGGCTCCTGTGGAGAGTGAGCGAACGGTCGAGAGCCAATTTTCTTTTCTCTTTTACATTTAAAGAGAACAACGAGAGGGGACGTATTATGTAGTGGGCGCTTGTAAATACAGCGATGGAACAGTAAAAAAAAAAAAAAAAAATACAAACAAAAATAAGTTAAAAAGCCTGCATAGGTATGCATATAGAGTCTGCCCGGTAGTAGTCACGCACTCGGGACACTCCACCGTTGACTCTGGTAGCACCGAATATGAATATTAATCGGTTCGTCATCGCGCACGCTCTCGAAGCGAGTGTAACCAGGAGGGGGAACGTATTACCATCAATCCATAATACCCATGGGTTTAAGAATTAAAAACCCGTTTTACGGAGAGTGAAAAAGTGAGCCATCGATAGCTCACTTCGTTCCAGGAGTAGTTCACGTTCCGTCAGTTTGAGGGGCATTTTATTTAATTATTTCTCCGCTCGGCCTCTCTCGTGTATCAGGTAAAATTTCCAAGTACCCAAGAGAGGGACCGAGTGGATCTCGCGAGGGCCCCGTTCGCAGCCCACTGTTTACCCGCTGCCGGTAAGAATCCCCGAAGGCAAGCGAGGTTCGCAAACGGCGTTACGAGTTTGCCGGTCGGACGAGCCCTCAAGTTCTCCTCTTTCCGACGACTTTCCGGTCCGACCGAGCGAAATTTTTGTGTCCAGCGTAGAGTGGAGGAGGAACAGGCATTCCATGCACGCTACGGAACTGTCGAGCCGGACGAGAGTGACCGCGGCCCTGCCGCACAGAGGAGCAAACCGCACGAGAGGAAGGACACGTCTCGCTGGAGCCCGACTATACGCCGCTGACTATACACGCTCGAGCATTCTCTTGTCCCTCTTTCGTTTCGAGCAGTGGGGAACGGTGAGTCCCGCGGAGCAGGATGAACATCGTCTCTCTTTCCCCCGAGACCGCTGCCACGGGTTGGTACGCCTGTCCCTTTTTCTCTCGGACGCACTGACCACCGTCGCGCATAACTTCTTTGTCGAGACTCGCCGGGCAACGGTTCGCCTCGAGGGGGCTTTCCAGACCTGGATGATACCTGCCGCGACACCGTTACCTCAACTGGCTCTAATGTACAACGGAGAAGAATCAACTTTGCTGGTCTCTCCTTCGTCTATCGTCTTACCCCCGTTTAACCCGCTAAAAATTTTGCTCCAGCGGATGCGAAGCTGGTCGTCCCTTTACAGGTTTTGATCCGGCACCGGGGCGGAACTAGCGTGCGCTTATTCGGTAATAAATTTCTGCCGCCCATCGAATGCAGTGTCCCTGATCGCTGATTTCTCTCCTGCAGGTCAATGCGTCAGTGTGCAAATAAAAAATTGTGGACCTTTGTCGACAATACATTATACAAACTACAAAAATTTTGCTCCAGCGGATGCGGAGCTGGTCGACTCTTTCCAGGTTCTGATCCGGCACCAGGACGGATCTAGCATGGGCTTATTCGGTAATAAATTTCCGCCGTCCAGCGAATGCAGTGTCCCTGATCGCTGATTTCTCTCCTGCAGGTCAATGCGTCAGTGTGCCACGTGCGAGGAATCCTGATGAGCCCGCTCGACCGCTGGTCGCGGGTACCCGCGGTACTCGAAGATCCACCGCGCGCTGAGAGGTCAAAGGTCTCCTTCGAAAGTTCTCCAAAGTTCGTTCGAGGTCACGTACTGATTTCCCGGTTTTCACCGTTTTCAATGTAACCGTTGACCTCATCGGCGAACGCGAATGGGGACAAGAAGTAACGCGTCGTCTGTTCGATGCGCCACTCCATTCTCAGCATCGAGCGGGGACAAAGCCTCTAAACCCTTTCCCTCGGCGTACACGCTCTCCGGAAGTGGAAGCACATTTTTTCCAGCCGGTGACCACATCGCTACTACCGACCAGCATTATTATACCCATCACGGGACCTCTGGGGTCTCTCTGTACCCCAGACAGTGTTCACAAGTATCCGTCGACGTTGAGGTGCGTTGAACCGAGGCGTAACCTTGGTACCGTCACGCTAGCTGCTCCCCCCCCCCCCACCCCGCCGTTGTCAGGTGTAACAGCTCCACGGCCCACGAACCTCATTGGCGTAGCTCGAAATCTCACCGACCCTCGGTCGGTAAGATAGATATGTTTATTTTAGACACTGTGGAAGTCATCCACACAGTAAAAAAGCGTTTGTAGTTTTTATAATGTATTGTCGACAAATGTCCACAATTTTTTATTTGTTATTATTTTCCCATCGTACCATCTGATTCAATTTTTACAAACAAAAGTGCAAACTAAAAGTGTTAACGACACGGAAAATAAAAGGGCTGGTTTGTATATTTAATAAAAAAATATTTATACGAAAGTTTGTATTCCGATTTTACGAAATTATTTTTTACTGCGCACTAATGCAAGGAGAGTTGCCTTCTGGCAGCTTTCAATACATGTTTAAAACTTAAAGTTAATTTCCTATTAACTTTACTCTTGTTTGTTCTAAGATAGTGTTCTAGTTCAGTAATAGAATAAACGCACGCAGTTTTAGACTGTTTACCAGGAAGTAAAATACTTTGTTTACTCTGCTCTCGATCTCATGCATGTTATGTCAATCATTGATGTGGTTTGTATCGATAAATTCTTTTCTAAAGCCTTCGTAGGCTGGACACATTCGTATAAAATGTCGAGAATTTTGTTGCTTGGTATTACCTCGGTCGGTAACAAAAACTGTAATTAACTTTTTCCAGAATGTCGACCTAGGATCGTCAAAAGCAAATTTTCAAGCGAAACTAAATAGACCTTTGTGTCATGTAAAAATTCGCTTTTAACAGGAAACTGCTGGGACCCGTGAAAAAAAAATCATTACACTTTTCGTTACCGACCAGCCAACACATCAATTGTTCGTCACATCGTCGGTAATTCAATAAAATCTCAGCGAACTCGTCGCTGACGGAGATAAAAGATAATGGCCAAAGCTCGTTATCTCAGGATTCGCTCGAAGTCGCTCATTTTTCCTCGTTCCCAACTTCAAAGGTATTTCCAACCCGCGTACATTTTTATTTATGATCTACCTCTCCTACGCCACTGGGTAGCGGCGCGCACAATAGAATACTGGTATAGGATACCAAACCTATAGTTAAGACTCCTCGCAGCGCGGTAAACTTTGCGTACCGTAGTTACATTATAACTCCCGGCGAGTTTTACGTACGCGTACGTGGCTCGTTTTCCCCGGGTTTATATTCACGTATTCCCGTGTACTTTAGGAACGGGGCCACAGTGAGGATCTCTCTCCATCCGCCTTCCCTCCGCCGCCTCCTTCGTCACCGGAAGGAGGACGGCCTCTTTCCTCCGGCCATCGAGAGAACCCCGGCTCGATGACTAACGCGCCGAGACTTTGGCCGTTACAGTGCTGCAGCTTCCCGCGCGAGTGTTTATGCTAGCCAAGCCTGTAACAGTATCGTCGTCTTATCGCTGGCATATTTTCTTTTCATTTCATTTCTTTTTTTTTTTTTTTCTTTCATTTCGCGGAATAGTTACGCGACCCCACCGTCTTAATGTATAGCGGAGGGCACGGTAAGGACCGGGAGAACGAAGAGGAATGCAGCAGCAGCAGCAAGTGGTCGCGCTGCTGGAGAACGCGCTTGTGCGGCCTTGGATACACGAGACTGTGCAAATGCAATCTCTTTCTCTCCCTCGCGTCCCGAGACTTTTCCCTCGGGGCTACGTAACGTTTATTATATTTATTATTCCCGGGAAGAGATAAAGTCTCGCGCGCGAGA
>JAPYZD010000897.1:0-62447 GCA_030522725.1 Ichneumoninae sp. B BG-2022a
ACTTTCTTCCGTAATTAAAAAAATATTTATCCTTTTATAATTAACCGGTGACTTTTGAAAACTAGAAACTATCAGCTTGATATTGGTTTCGGTTATTTCGAGAAAAAAAATGACCTTGATAAATTAATAACTGCTAGAATCTTAGGCTGCTCTTAACCGTCCGATCGTTGGTACCTTTACCTTAAATCAATGATATATAGACCGGGTCATATTCCCCACTTTTACCCTGGCTCAGTCTATCGCGGACCGATTTTTTCTTACAATTCTCCGTTTCCTTCTTTCACTCCACCTTCGACAAATGTATCGATAAAAGATCCATTGTACCGAGGAAACCCTGTCCAAGCGGTAACGAGCCCTCTCATTGCCCTCGACAACGCACCGGCAAAGCGAGGAAAGACAAAGCCGTGTTAGACGAAACATGCACGCGCCTCCGGAGAACTAAGAGTGCTGACGATAAAATCACTCTCACTGCACTCGAAAACCCGACCGAAGCTCCGCTTTTTTATCTTTGCATTAGTACAAACCGCGTGTGGTCTCTCGCCGGAACGCCCGATTAGTGACAATCCCCGCGCCTCACTATTTCATCCCAGTTATTGATAAGAAAAAGAATAAAAATATATAGCATACACATCCAAGCGCGATATCCACGGAATGCCGGTCGCGGGGCAACAAAAATGCAAACTGTCGCCTCGACGATCGGCCTCGGTCGCCTCGCACCGGCAACGCTATCGCTCGGAGGACAAGAGCGCGATGAGCGGCGACGGAGAGGCATTCGACTCTCTCCTCCCCCCACCTCCCTTTCTACGGATTTTTTCCCCGACGATGATTTTCTCACGATTACGTACCGCTGTTAAGATCGCAGGGTTCGAAACTACTTATTTTTCGCATACCTACTGAATTTTAGTTTTATATTTATTAGACTTACATTATCGGTTGAATCTTGAATGTACCTAAACCGTCGACTTTTCCAAAGTTCGTCATCATTGCGTATTCTTTTTTTACGCTAGCCGCTCGTCACACATTATTTACGTAAAATGATAAGACATGGGAACTTATCATTGTAGAAACATCATGTATAACGATGTCAACTTCAGAGAATTTTGATGTATTTGAGAGCATCATTGTGGCACATTTTCACATTGTACGTTGAAAATTATTATAATTTTTTTTCAAGTTCGATCTTAAGATCGAACTTCGATCTTAAGTTCGATCTCAAGAGCGATCTTGAATTCGGTGTGAAAGTGTTCTTAGGTTTGATCTTAAGAGCGTTCTTAAGTTCAATCTCAAGAGCATTTTTAAGTTCGATCTCAAGAGCGATCTTATGTTCGATCTCGAGAGCGATCTTATGTTCGATCTGAAGAGCGTTCTGAAGTTCGATCTCAAGAGCGTTCTTAAGATCAATCTCAAGAGCGAACTTAACCTCGATCGCAAGAGCGATCTTAAGTTCAATCCCAAGAGTGAATTTAACTTCGATGTCAAGAGCGTACTTAACTTCGATTTCAAGAGCGTACTTAACTTCAATTTTAAGATCGCTCTTAACTTCAAACTAACGTCTTACAATTCAACCAAAAGATGCAAACTGTCGCCTAGATCGGCCTCGGTCGCCTCGTAAACCAGCTATCGCCCGGAGGGTAAAAGCGGGATGAGCCTTCGACTCTCTCCTCCCCCCCCGTTTCACAGATTTCCTCCCGACTCTCACGATTACTTGCCGCAACCCCCCGCCTATCCCCATTCGGTATTCCCACCGTCCATCCGGCTCCGTCGAACCCCCTCCCGGAAAATGCGTCGTGGCTTCCAACATTCGAGATTTATACTTGACGCCGACGACTTCGCAGAAGCTACGCCACGAATCGAGCCTACGAGCCGGGGAGAGGAGGATAAAGAAATTGAGCAGCAGCAACGGAGAGCCAGGAGAACCGAGAGAACCGGAGAGAGGATCGGCAAGGTCCGATTCGCTACCAACTAGTTTAACGGCGTTCCGCTTCGTACGATGCACCGTGTCGGTTGCGCCTAACCGACACTAGCGCAACGAGGAGGAGATCCCGGGAGGAGAGCCGGGTACGCAGGCACGAGACGAGAAGCGGCAGGAGGCATCATACCGGACCGCGCGAAGCAAGAGTCGGACGGGAGCGTGGAAGACGGAGAGCAGCCTCGATTATATTAAACCGCCTGCCTCGTACAGAGATAGAGGTGGAGAGGAGGCGCGCGATCGATTTTACCCTTAAAGGCGAAAGTGCGCATTTCCTGTAACGGATCTTCGCATCGAGCACGAGATTGTTTCTCTTTTTCTTATCGATTTCTTTCGTCGTGCAGTATATATGTCTATATATATTTTATATATATATATATATATATATATATATATATATGTTTGGTGTGGAGCGCGGGCGCGAGCTTGCAGCGTGATGCTCGACGCCGCGGAGTGGCTCTGAACGGCCACGAGGAAATGCGGTAGATCGAATCACTTATTTTGCGATAAGACGGTTCTTGTAGCTCGTACACGTTGCTGAGAACAAGAAATGGTTGGATTAACCGAGGCGCGGTGACACACGTTGAAAGGTGTTATCTGGTTGGTACATAAAAAAATTTATGTTCGCGTCGATACATTTTGAAATCGGTTGAAGTTAACGATCGTTTAAGAGTATAAACAACAGATTTGAACGTATGTCGACGCGACTTTTGGTTGAGATAACCATCTTTGGTCTCGGTGGTGATTTTTACGGGTCTTCTTAACAATTGGACAATGTGTTAACATAATAATAATCATAATCAAAATAATAAGAAAAGAAAGAAGAATTTGGCTCTCCGGTGCGCATGGACCGTTGTTTGATAGACGGTAAATTGATTATTGTGATTGGTTGTTAGTATTACAGCAGAGGTCGTTAATCTAGAAAAACATGAATTGCAACGAATTTGCAAAATATTAATATTAATAAGGATAAGTAATTTTCGAATCTTATTCGTTCAATTTTTTCGAGGAATAATCTGTAATTTTTTGCTTGATTTTGATGTATTCCGGTTCATTCCCTCCCTTTAAAGATTCTCTAGTAATTCACCATCCAGATAGTCGATAGTATTTCCGCTTAAAAATAACACCCTTTTGTTTATTCGTCGACGAAATTCGTTTATAAACAAACAACACTTATCTTTAAACGGAAAATACTATCGAATATGTAGACAGTGAATTCGTAGAGCATCTTTCAAGGAAGAGAATGGGCTTTAATACATCAAAATCGACAAACAATTACATATTATTGTTTGAAAAAAACTGAACCAATCTATACCTTTTCGAAAATTAGCACCAACCCGTTAATATTTTGGTAAATCCATTGCAATTAATCTTTATCTAGGTCAAGGACGTCTGTCTTAACACAAATAACTATCCGCTATAATCAATAGATGCGTAAAACTTTCTATAAAGGACTTTAAAAAAGTAACACTCATTTGCCCAGTGTGAATCGCCCAACATCCTTAAAGGCGAAAATTCGCATTTTCTCTAACTGATCTTCGCATCGAGCATGATTTTTTCTCTTTTTCTTATCGACTTCTTCTCCATATATATATATATCTTTTTCACATGTATGTCGTGTAGTGCGCAGGCGCGAGCTTGCACCGGGCTGCCGGCGCAGCGAAGCGTCCGAGCGGCCACGGGAAAACGCGGTAGATCGACTCACTTATTTTACGATAAGACGATTCCTCTATCTCCCAAGATTCCTACGGTTCTCCTTACCGACTGGACAATGCGTTTAAATAATAATAATAATAATCATCAAGAAAAAAGAAAAAAACAAAGAAGGATGGAGATCTCCGGTGCGCATGGACCGTCCTTTGATAGACGATCGTAAATATCGTAGGGAGCAGAGTGTATGAAGCTGTTTAGTTACTCGACCGGCACGACTTGATACACCTATGTTAATAAAATTCTCGGGCAAACGATACCCCCGAGAGCGATTTTCGAGAAGATAGAGACTCGAACCACGGGGGGTCCGCGGCCACTGTCCGCGCTGTGGAAACCCCAAATTTACGGTTCTCGGCTTGTCGCGTAACGAGGAGATGAGAGCGAGTCGAGCGTCCGAAAAGCCTCGGCGCGAGAGCGGGGCGATGGGATTGTAATTGAAATATAATCTTGGAATTCACGTCTCTCGATCTTTGATCGCTCGTTAGTTAGTTTTTATTCTTTTCTTCGTGTTTTTTTTTCTCCGTTTTTTTTTGTTCTCCCTTCCTTTATTTACGAGCTCGAGAAAAAGGTTGATACATGAAATTAATGACTTCCGTAATTCGAGGCGCTGTCGCGGCTCGGGGTTCGCGCTGCCGAGGGTGCGTTTTACAGCCGGCCGACGAACAAAAAACCGACTGCCCGTGCGTGGCGTATTTCCCCGCGAGGGCCCCGAGAAGAGGCACGGCTCGTTAAAGATCCATACGAAAATTGTTTCGACACGGAACGAGTGTCCCCGGGTCTTTACGACCTTGTAAGACTCTAAACGATCTACTTGTCCGCTCGGGGAACAGGTCGACGAGCGGAACAGACCGGCGAGCCGGCGAACCGTGCTCAGCTACGAAACACCGACTGTTCCTAGGTAACATTATTTTTTATCTTTTTTTTATTATTTTGCTATAAATTTCATCTCATTACGGAATATTAGGTAAAATACCATTGCGATGATTCGCTCGCAAACTTTTGCCGTTATAAGTATAAAAAATAAAATAAAGACACTAAAAATGATGATTGGCCGGTTATCGCTGCCTCCGATGAGGCAGAAGCCGCTGCGACACGCAATACCTTCTGCTTCAATAGCGACGATTCCGAGGTAACATTTTTTACCATTACTTTCCTCTAAGATGCTTCTCGTTACGCAATGTGAGGAAAAATACCATTGCGGTGACTCGCTCGCTATATTTTGCAGTTATACGCATTAAAAACAAACGATTATTTTTTAAACGCATCCAGTCGGTAAGAAGAATCGATTTATGATTCGCTCGGTACATTTTACCGTTATAAGCATTAAAAAAATATTACTTTTTAAACACATTGTCCAGTCGGTAAGAACCGATTGATGATTCGCTCGCGACATTTTGCCGTTATAAGTATTAAAAAAAAAATGAAAAAGTGATAATCCGTCGATTATCCAATACCGAGTGCCAAAAGAAGCCGCTGCGGCGCGCACTCCGTTCCGCGTCAATATCGCATATTCCTAGGTAAAAATGTTTATTACTATTTTTTTCTAAATTTCGTCTCTTTACACAATATGACATAAAATACCATTGCGCCGATTCGGCAGCTAAATTTTGCCGTTTTCAGCATTGGGAATTTTTTAATTTAACTTTTTACTTTAGCTGCTAATCGGTCGATTATCGAATGCCGCCGACAGAGAAGCCGCTGCGGCGCGCAATGTGTTCAACTCCAACACCGCCTAAAATTCCTATCCACCGAAAAAAAAAAATTCTCCCCTAAATTCCGTCTCATTACGAAATATTACCGAAATTACCATTGCGACGATTCGCTTGCCAAATTCTGCCGTTACAAGCATAAAAAAAAGAAACGATCGTTCGGTAATCGAACGCCGCCTGCGACGAGAAGCCTCGTCGCCCCGCGCAACGTCAACGCGCCGGTTGTAACGTCGGGACCAAAAACATCCGACCGTGGTGCCGCTCGCTCGATAATAACCGAACCTCGAGATCTCCGCCAGTAACCGTAAATTCGTCGTAGATAACATCGCTGATACCGCATCGACGTGAAATAAATTCTCTGCGCTCGGCGAGGTTTCGTAATTAATAATAATAAAAAAAATATATTAAAGATGTTAATGATCCAAGAGTGTACGGAGCTCTACGAGCTCTACTCACTTTGCGGGGTCTAGCGGCGTGAACGGCGTGTGTTTTCGCGTATCTCCGGCCGACAATGAACACGATGGAGCCAGCGACGAGCAGTCCAGCTCCGGCCGTCAGTTTTCTCCCGGCACTCCCGGCGTCGCTTCCGGTCCATTGCAGCCTCGAATTCGAACGGACTTTCGACGACAATCGCGACAGTCGCCTCGACATTTGCGCCAGAACGGTCGCCATGCTCGGCTTCCACTGGACGTCCCGCGTTAGCAGCGGCAACAACAACGACGCCCCGAGACGCGAAGAACCTATCGCGCACGCCTCGAACTATGCCGAACCCGCAACGATTATAAATAGTCGACCGCCGGAGACACGGGGAACACCGAGGAACACAATTTTCGGCCCCAAGACACACGCGAGCTCCCACCCGACGTCGCGACACCGAGCGCCTTCCAGAGATCCACGAGCACTCGGACGCCGATAACAAAAGTATCGCGCGAATGTTTACACTAAACAGTTGTGTTGCGCGAGGAGCCTCGAGAGCCTGCGCGAGGCTTTTGTTCCGCTCAAGGGCACTCCGGCTATCGCGATTGCGATAGGTTGATAGTTGGACGGGAAAAAAGTATCAATGAGTCGAGGAAAATTCTATTGCGCGCTGCCGGAGGAAAAATTGTTTTTTCAGTTCTACTTTCGATTCTTACTTAATGGTTTTTTGGTCCGCTCTTCGGCGCTTCGTTCATCGCGATTGCAATAGGTTGATAGTTGGACTGGAAAAAAGTATCAATGAGCCTAGTAAAATTCGCTTGCGGACTGCCAGAGAATAAAATTGTTGTTTCAATTCTACTTTCGATTCTTACTTTATGTTTTTTTCATCGCGAGTTGATAGTTGGACGGGAAAAAAGTATCAATGAGTCGAGTAAAATTCGCTTGCGGGCTGTCGGAGGAAAAATTGTTGTTTCAGTTGTACTTTTGATTCTTACTTAATGGTTTTTTGGTCCGCTCTTCGGCGCTTCGTTCATCGCGATTGCGATAGGTTGATAGTTGGACTGGAAAAAAGTATGAATGAGTCTAGTAAAATTCGCTTGCGGGCTGCCGGAGGAAAACAAACGTTGTTTGAATTCTACTTTAGATTCTTGCAATTCCATATGAGATTGAAACTAAAACGTGTCACCTTGACAGTCTTGCTGTAATTGTTTCAATTTATTGTTTTAGTTTGAAAGTAGAATTGAAATAAAAACATGTTTCAGCGTACTAGTATTAAGTACTAATTATTTTTTTTAATAAACCGAGGAGAAGATTGTTGTAAAATAATTACGAGCATCAATAATTACGCGGCTATGGAATTCTAAGAATTTATATAAAAAAGAAAAAAATTCAGTGTACTAGAAGTAAGAACCACTTCCCATGGTTATTATTATTATTTTTTGTAATAAACGACTCAGAGGATCGTTGTAAAATAATTACGAGCATCAAATCGAAGGTAGCCGCCTGAAGTTACACAATTTGTCGGCCCTAAAGCACACGCGACGCCCCCCCAAAGTCGTCGCGCCACCCACCGACTTCCAGAAACCCACAGAACTCCGTCCCGATAACAAAAGCATCGCGCGAGTATTTACTCTATCCAGTTTTCTTCCGCGACTCATCGCGGGCCCTCACTACGTTTTTGTCCCGCTCTCCCGCCTTCCATTTAACGACAGCGACAGAAAAAAAAAGAAAAACAATATTAAAATCGTAATTGATACTTACTGGCAGTAAGTACAAATTACCCTTGTTATTATAATGTTGTTTTTTGTATTATACACACCGAGCCTAAGAGGATGCACGAATGGAGGATCGTTGTAAAATAATTACGAGTATCAAATTGAAAGTAGCCGCGAGAGCCGCGTTAAGTTACGAGTCCGTGTTACACGGCGAGGAGTTATTTGACACGAGAGGAGAAGATTATTCGTGCGGCGGAGAGAGAGGCGGAAGGCTTCTCGGTTGAGGAATTTATATTACGTGTGTATCTCTGAGTGTACTCGTTTTCGACGACCTTGTCCCGAGAGTATGCTCGGAGTGATCTTGGAGAGGCAGGGAAACGATATTGGAGAACCGGGTCTCCCGTACGTGCCGCCGCTACGCTCCGGTCCCAGAGCCGGCGTCGGCGCGCGCGTGTGTGTGTAGGTGTGTCCGTGAGTGTGTGTATTATGCACATAGCGCCAGCGGGGTTGTCGATCGGACCACGCCTCGAGGAGGCCCACCGATATCCACACTCTCTCTCGCGCGCGCCGCGCGATGCCTAGGTAATTGCCGGCTAATTATCATCGGCCTAGATGGCACGTATGTCTAAGCGGCACGGGAAAAGTATACACTCGGGCTATACCATTCTATGTGATTTTCCGTCCAACGAACCTCCCGAGGAGGAACATTCTCGCGACCATTTTTTAAATCCGATGAATCTCGTCCGGGACGCGCGACCGATACTTATCCATCCCCCCCCCTCTTCCCCCCTCGGCTGACCTCCCTCTCCCCCTCGCTGTACATACCTCTTGGAGCGGCGTTGCTGTACCTGTGCCAATAAACGACTTCTTATCGTACGGAGCGAGCGTAGGATCCGAGCGCGCATCCATCGGTTATACGGCTCGCGTGTACAGGATTGGGGCAAAATGGGTCGTGGGAGATAAAGCATGTTTGGATGAAGTGTTTACTCACGGGGACGATTAAGGTTGTGATGGTTTTTTCGGGTGTGTGAGAAAAAATGGGTGTTGGGGCAAAATGGTACTTTTTTATGTCAAGGTTGATTGGAGGATTGGGATTTTTTATTCGGCGCGAATTAAGGGGTGGACCATTTTGAGCCGTATGACTCATTTCACCCCTTCCATCGGAGAACGTATGAATTTTTGCTTAGAATGTTGCGCTGGTTCATTTTGCCCCGACCGCTTCGTCCTCCGGTTTGCCCCGTGTCCCCATTTTGCCCCGGCCTCTCCCGCGTATCCCCCACCGAATCATGCGTTGATTATGCACACGCGTCTTCGTCCTGCCTCCGGGAGAGACATCGCCGAGAGGTCGGCAGGTATGCAGAAGAATTACGAACGGATGGGCGGTAAACACATATACAGATGCTCGCCTCGCGGTTACGCGAGAAATGCAATCACAGCGTGTAACCGCTCGCCCGCTCGTACAGCCCTGCCCGACCGTCTAATGACCGATCTAATCTCGGAGTCTTATCGCGCCGCGCTCCACACCGCACATGTACACGCTATAAGGCCACCGCCGCTCTCCGCAGACTCTCCGTTTATCCACTTGTTATCCCTGTAAGTGACAACATTTTCACCCCAACCACCCCAATAACACAACTCCTAACTCACTCCAATATTGAACAAACTGTTTTTCGCCCGGCTTTTATTATTATTAGTATTTTTTTTCATTTATTACCCTTCGTTTATCCACTTGTTATTCCTGTAAATGACGGAATTTTTCAACCTGACCAACCTAAATAACACGACAACTGCTAACTCACTCTAACATTAGGCAAACTATTTTTCACCCGAATGTTTATTATTTTTTTTTTTCATTTATTATCCCCCGCTTATCCACTTGTTATTCCTGTAAAGGACGAAATTGTTTAACATAACCAATCTAAATAACACAACTGCTAACTCACTCTAACATTAGGCAAACTATTTTTTACCCGAATGTTTATTATCCATTTTTTTCATTTATTATCCTCCGTTTATCCATTTGGTATTCCTGTAAGTGACGAAATTTTCGCCCGATCTGCCGCAAATAAAACGCAACTGCTAACTCACTCTAATTTTACGCAAATGATTTTTCACCCGAATGTTTATTATAATTTTTTTTTTTTTTTTCATGTTCTTTTTGTCATTTGGTAATCGACCGGAAGATGAGAATTTAACGCTGGCGTACGGACGATCGCGGTGTCGAGGAGAACGCCACAGTAATAACAATTACCCCCAGTCTGTATGTGACATTGCGCTCGGAATTTCCTGCGTCTGTATAGTCGTTTTTTGCGCTTTTGTGTCGTTCAATTATTCCGAGCACGTATCAAGATTTTCTATTTTTTTTTTGTTTGTCTTTTTTTCAACACAATTCAATACAAGAAACTCGCTCGTTTGCCTTTTTTCCCCTATAAGATTGGTCGTTCAGGAATTGCGACATTTCCAATTTTTTTTTCCCCCGTTCGATTCTCCCTCCTTACTCTGGCGAGTCCCCGCGGACGTCTCTCGGAGGTCTCCGGAGACTTTTTTTTTCTCTCGTCTCGAATCAACTATAGACTCGCGCGGCGAGTTAGAAAAACCTCGCGAGAGAGCCATAAGAGAGCATACACCCGTGTATTTTGGGCCACAGCGAGAGAGCCGGGGATTCTCTCCGCCGAAAGCCCCCAACGAACAATGTCTCACTTATCGTGGCGCAACATCTCCCCGACTACGGCGAACTCCATATTTTCTCATCTGAATACAATGACGAATAAATTTTGCGGGCGATTTTTAGTTTTTAGCCAAACAGGTATAGATAACTCGATGCATCGGTAGCGACTCCGCGGATAAGCTGGTACCAATTTTTGCCAAAAAAAAATTCAAATTAGGCACAAAAAAAATTCAAATTAGGCACAAAAAAAATAATCTAAATTATGCCTTTAAAAAAAAAAATCATCCAAATTATGAGTTTAAAAAATCTAAATAACGCGTTAAAAAAAAAAAAAGAATCTAAATTAGGGGTTAAAAAATCTAAATTATGCGTTAAAAAAAATCATCTAACTGATGCGTTAAAAAATAATCTAAATTATGCGTTACAAAAAAAAAACCATCTAAATGGGTTACGTATGTGCGCCGGAAAGTTAACTGTAATCTGGCCCGGCAGCGAGATTCGACTTTCGATCGACTCTCGATGAAAGTTGACTTGAAGCGGAGTTTTCGGGTTGCCTTCGTGCGTGAGCAGCCAGTTCGGATGACTTCCCGTTGAAATCGTAAATACTCGTCGAGTGTTTTGATATATTTTATTATTATAATTATTGTTGTGAAGATACTTACGCGAAACTATGACAAAATGAAATCGAGGGTTCACCAAGGACGACGAGAGGGATGTATAATTTGTGTGTTATCTACGGGCGAAATGCGACGAGACCACACTAGATGAGGTAGCCCGGGGACGTGCGTAGCTTTCAAATCCCTCACGGTGATCATTATCCGAGGGGAATCTTGCGATACTGATTTGAATAATTGGAGGCGATCGAGTGCCGATGCGGCGCACGCCGGCCGTGCGCCTCCGCCGATTACTATAACCTGCTCGATGTTGCGGCACAAAAAAAATGGGGCAAATACTCGTTAACTCACCTCCGCTGAAAGCGTTGAAATATTAAAGACGGAGTGTAAGTGTATATATCTATATATATCTAAATATGCGTATGTATGCGATATACGAGTGGCTCCGCCGTGAGAGAAAACCACTTCGCGTCGCCACGAGCTCGGCACTGTACAGCGTTTATCGGGTCGCGATAACGGTAATGACACACGAACACGCGGCGATGACCCGGCCCGGGGAGCATCGTACCGATCGTAATGAAAAATATTTTTAAAAAAAGATACAAAATTTCTCTCGACGGGGTTTTGCGTTTATTGGAGGCTGACATGGGTGGTATTCGCTTTCGCGAGGAATTTCGATCCGGAGGTAGCGCAAAGTCCATGTAGATAAATCACGGGGCAATTTTGATGCTAATAGCTGGGAGCGGGGCAACATGGAACATAGTTTAATTATTTTTATTTTTGTTCTTATTTTCTACTTTCGAGAATATTGAATTCCTCGTACCATTTTTTGTATACGGAAGCCGCGGATTTTTTCGGGGGTTCGGAAGACCTTTGAGAAGAATCAATCTGGGGAGATTGGTGATCTGATTTTTTATTACCGTAAAAAAAAAGTTAAAATAAGATCGCGGTTTCTTTGGCTGAAATCAACGACTTTGCCTCGTATGAGAACACGACGATTATCCGACTATAAAACGCTTCCGCGCGTCCATAAAGACAATAATGAAGCGCGAAAGCTCCACCGAACCGATCGTCCGAGGCCCATTTTTACGATAATATTCCAGAGCGGGGCAAAATGGAACAACGTTTAATTTTTTATTTGTTAATTATCTTCGAATAACAAAAAAAATGAAGTTTCGATCCAATATTTTAGTACCGTGAAAAATAAAAATAAAAACGTCTTTTCTTTGCCGGAAATTGATTCCCTTGTCTTGTATGAACACACAACGATTATCCTACGAAAGCCAATAATGCACCGTTCGTCCGATCGATAGATCGATAGATCAATTAACGACCCGCACCACATGTTCTTTGCCTTTGACCGAGACATTGTCAGGTATGCACGCTGTCTCGATTCGCTCCCTATAGTAGTGGACCCTTTTGGCACGATAACGATTGCTCTTTCGCCCATACCGTCCAACGTGCAGTCACTCCAGTTATAAATGTTGCGGAAGGTCGCGGCCACGGGTACATCAACCTCTATGAAAGACGCATAGCTCCGCGACATCGGTCATTAAACATTTCCAACTATGTTTTTCCATCCGCTCCGCAACCGTCCAAAAAGCCTTCCAATACCGATCCAATTTTCTATTACTTTCCCCTCAACCGAGACCGTCCAACAGGCCTTCCAATACCAACCCAAATTTTATTACCGTGAAAAACATAAAAATGCCTTTTCTTTGCTTGAAATCGACTTCTTGCCTTGCCCGAGAAGACACCGATTATCCTACTATAAAACGCGTCGGCAAAGTCAACAATCCTACTATAAAACGCGTCCGCAAAGTCGCTAATGAACCGCGAAAGCTAAACAGCCGTGCCGATCTTCCAACTCCGGTTCGTCCGATCGATAAGTCGATACATCGATTACCGATCCGCAACCAGAATTCCTTTGCCCTCGCCCCAGACATTGTCAGGTGTGCTCGGCCGCTTAGAATCGCTCCACAGTAGTCGCCCGATGATGATTGCTCTCCACACCGTCCATACCGAACGTTCCATAAGGTCCACCTAGAAGCCGTCCCGGCTATAAAGGTTGCGGAAGGTTCTCGCCGCGGGTCGATCAGCCTCTCTTAAAGTCGCATAACTCCGCGGCCTCGGAAATTAAACATTTCCAACGATCTTCTTCAATCCTTGCGACCGTCGAAAAAGCTTTTCAATACCGATCCTTAAACGACACCGTTCAATCTCCGCTGTCCCCGACTAGTTTTCTCAACCGCGACAGGTGCACCGGTGGGAGAAACGCGCGCGCGACTCGGGACTTCTCCCGTCTGCGCCGCGACTCCTCCTGCACACATCCGGCAACCGCTTTCCGTAAGAAGAGCAAACGAGCGGGAGATAAACTTGTGTCGCCGGATCGCTTTGCCGCGACGCGGCATTGAGCAAAATCTTTGCGGATACAGAAACGGATTCTGGAATCGTCCTTTATCCGCTCAAAGAGAGTTAGGAAGACACCCGACGGTTATCGCGATAGAAACACGAACCCTTGACACCGCGCTCGGTGCATGCCCGCGGTTTCAATGTCTCTCATCCCCCCTGCCTCTCCTCGCCCCGCGGCCTTCTGCCAAGACCGTTCGAAAAAGCACGATTTATCCGCGCACCGAAGGGATTTCTTGTGACGCTAGAGAAATCCATGGCTGTTGGAGCAATAAATAGCCGTCGCTATACACGGGACTAAGCAGAGGCGATATAGAAACACGAGAGTCCGGGGATAAAGTGACGGAGGGAGGGAGCAAAAAAACCATTATATTTACGATCTCTGCGAGTTTTGTGAAACACGAGTCGCGCGGCATATGTGCCCGTCGGCGAACTCCGGAGAGCTACCTTACCTGTGTTCGTTGCTTCTCTCCCGCGGTTGCGAGAGAGGCTTCCATAACAGCTGCCATGGTAGGATTCACAATATAAATCTTCGTGGGGTCTTAACAATGTTTTTTGTTATTTTCACGTCTAAACTCTCGTTCGAGTCTCTCGGATGCGTGTGAGCACTGCTAATCGAGCACCGCGCGGTGTAGCTGGGGACAAAAAAAGGGCCGCGGGTTTTACGAATATTTTCGTGCTCGGGGAGATTGACAATTATTTTTGGTAAGGGGGCGTATTTTTAATTGAGAAGTAATCGTGGAATTGATGACAAAAAAATCTTTGCGGAACTTAAGAACGATTTTTTTCTTATTTTCACGTCCAAACTGTTCGATAAGGTCGACAATAATTTTTGGTAAGGTGTATTTTTAATTGATAAGTAATTGTGGAATTGACGAGAAAAAATCTTTGCGAGTTTACAGAACGATTTTTTTTCTTCTTATTTTCACGTCTAAACTCTCGTTCGAATCTCGAATGTGTGTGAGCACTTCTAATTGTGCATCGCGCGGTGTAACTGTGAACAAAAAAGGGTCGCGGGTTTTACGAAGATTTTATTGTCCGGGAAGGCCCGCAATTATTTTTGGCGGCGAAACGTGTTTTTAATTGATAAATAATTGTGGAAAGGACTAAAAAAAAATTTTTTATTGTTAAGGAGAAATGATAAAATCAACGGGCGTTTGCTGGACAAGAAAGTTTCGTTAATTGAAAAAATTTGTTTAGCGGTCAGTGTCCGCTCAGCAACTAAGTGTATTTTTAATTGAGAATTAATTGAAGAATTGCCCCGAAAAGTAATGTTTAAATTGTTAAGAAAAAATTATAAAATCCACAGGGAAATAATTGCGGACGTTTGCTGGACAAGAAAGTTTCGTTAATTGGACAAATTCTTTTACGCTCTATCGCACGCGCTATCATTCGGGAACGGGTTTAGGTTTGACGAAAAAAAGTATCCTCTTGTATTGAATGATAATTTGTTTATTAGTCTAAAAATTATATGGCGACGATATGGTGAGATAGTGATGAAGGGGGTTTTGGCGTCATCAGCCAGGAATGGGATCGAGACGCGAGGGGCTTGCAGCGACCGGCGAGGACCGTCGCGAAGAACCTTATTTTTTATTATTTTTTTCTTCCTCCCGAAAGCGATCAATCGTAAACGGTTATCACAAGGTAGCATCCGAGGTGTGGCGGTGTATATTTTGGTTACAAAACGGCTGATTCGGGGTTTGTTTTTCTCTCTTTTTTTCCTTTCCTTCTAAATATACAAACTGCCGGCCAGCGTACAGGCCCTTATCGATATTCATCGTTTCACACTCCTCCTTCTCCTTCTCCTCGTCTTCATCCGAATCCTCCTCAAAGATCCATTTCAATAATTGCCTAAACTTAATAGTTCTTTTTTTCTTCAGTCTATGAGATTACATACATTGTTAAAAAAAAACAAAAAAAAATAATAATAAAAAAAATGGCAGTGTCGGATCGATGAACTTTTCGTAGATCCCCGGAATCGCTCGATCCGTTCGACAGCAGAGAAAGAGAAAGGGGGGAGAGAGGAGGATCAGAAAGAGCACGGCACTCCTTCGAATCACTATACTTTTTTTTTCCTCTCGCATGCACACGCAAACGTTCAAACTTACATGTCTATAAACGTACGTTCATCTTACAATGTTTGCTGCGTCATTACAATTCAATGCGGCGTGAATGTCCCGGAAGTACATATTTCAAACCAGCAGGATTTGTCACTAATACTGACTTTAGGTACCGTTTCGTCTGCGACGAAGTCAATCGTCCGTCCGCACTCGTGCGTCTTTTTCCTACGAATTATCTAAAAAAATTATTATCCAATGAGAATCTCGATGGTTCTTTTTTTTTAAATTTCATACATCTACACGTACAACTAATTTAGTAAAATTTATCGTTTAAGAAGAAGAAAAAAAAAAGATTTCTTATCGACATCGATCGATGCATAATTATAAAGACGGGTGCGCGCTATAACGGTATACCGGTACCTAAGATCGATCCGCACGTCCGAAAGCTCACCCAATTACACAGGCATACACGCACACATGCAACGCGCGGAGTCGGCTTTTACGCAATAAATAAGTCATTTCATTTCGTTATTTTTTCATCGTGTTTTTTTTTAGTAATAATAAATACGCCACTTGACAGAACTGGTGCCGACCGAGAGAGCGTTCCAACGTTTTAATCGCACTCCCTTGATCCTCCGTGCGCCGTGCAATCTATACATATATGTATGCACATATATCGGATACGTATATAATTAGGAGTGGCCACTCGTCGAGCTACGTCTCAATTCGGTTGCATTCAAAATGTTTATCAATTATTTTTTTACGCAAATAAAAATTAATTACACGTTACTATGTACACAACTTTACAATGCAGTTACGTCTCGTATTTCTTTTTTCCCCGTCGGCTTAATCGTTCGAGCGTTACATGGCGAGTCTACCGAATGGAAGTCTAAGATCGCGGCTGAATTTCCTCGGGCGTTCGTCGGGCTTGGAATCCCCGTTGCCGGTCCCGATCGCCGAGTGAATCGATTCGGTGGTCCCCCGCGTGTAATCCTCGGTCCTCGCCGGTGGAGTCGTATCCATCGTTGTCATGAGAGTGCTGTATTCCAAGGATGAGTAGGTCGCCGGGTCATCCTCCTGAGTGGACTCGTCCGATCGGGCTTCATCGCTGGTCTCGGCGGACGATTCGTCGGCGACGCTCGAGGCCGCGGCCGAGGGGTCTTCGGGGCCCTCGGTGGTTCCGTCGAGCATCGACATCTCCGACGAGAGATCGGTGAGGGCCTTTCCGTTCCTGGACGAGTGAGGATCGCTCTTCAAGGTGTCGCTGGTGACGGAGTTTCTGGGCGAAACGGGTGTCTTGGTTCTCCGCCACGGGGCTTCCGTGGTGGTCGTCGCACCCGGAAACCACGACGAGGGCAAGGTCACCGCCGCCGTCGGACTCGCCGGTAGGGTTGTTCTCGCCACTCTTCCACCGCCGTTCCTCCTGGCGCTCACCGTCTTCGGTCTGGAGGCGGGTTTCCTCCTCCTGCCGCTCGGTCCGTTGGGCCTCTTGGCCGAATCCTCCTCGGCGTTGTCGGCCCTGGCGGTGGAATTCGCCTTCTTCACCGCCGGACCCTTCCTCGGCTTCGGCTCCTTCCTGCCCGACTTCGCCTGCTTCTCCCCCTGACGATCCTCCCTCGTGACCGTCTTCTTCGCCGGTTCTATTCGCGACTTTCTCTTCTTGGCAGGTGCGTCGAGCGCCTGCCTCCTGCACAACTCCTCGCTCGCCGCTCCCTCGCAGGATCTCTTCGACTGCGGACCCTCGCCGTTCAACTCCCCGGCCACCCGATGGCCCGTGCGATCGTCCGCGGCCTCGCAGTGCGGACCCGGCTTCTCACCGTCCTTGCATCGCCTCTTGCGTTTTTTCCTCTTCTTCCGCTTTCTGCAGCGAAACTTGTCCCTGCCGTCGTTCTCCTGCGGCGGCAGACTCGGACACGCCGTCTGCTGGAGGTTCCGATGATGATGCGAGTTGTGATGATGACGGAGGTTGTGCTGCGCACCGAGTATCCGCGCCTGAAGAGCCTCCACCCGGTCGGGCGGGGCTACCTGGGTCAGCACTCGGGCGTACGCCGATAACCTGCCGAGATTGTGACCCTTGGCCTGCACACGACGCGGCTGACCCCGACGGTTCAGCCCGAGGTACAGTGTCTTCTTGGCCGTCGACCAACGAACCGAGCTGTACGTGTTGTAGTTGTGCTGCTCCAGGGTCTCGTTGAACACACAGTCGTCCGTGTATTCCCGCTGGAACAGAAAGAGGAGAGGACACTCTGGTCATTGAGGAGGTTCGGTGATGAGAGCAAATCGATGATAAAAATCGGGCATTTTTTCTTAGCATAGCTAAGTCACCTTGGTGCACGCTTGCGAGAAATTTTCGAGGGATTTAAGGCGTAGTTTCGGAGATATGAAATTACAAAGTTAGGGATGAAAAAGTGAAGACATTACCATTACACCATTACCAGACGTTACCATTTACAGTTTTTTTTGCATATGTTGGATCCAAGATATAATCATAAAAAATATACTTCGTGTTTGTCAAATTGTCCAGAATGTCACTGTAGATTGAAATTTTAAAGGTTATCGTACATTTTTTATAGATATTATCAGTAGTTTGAGGGAACGTAAGGTAAACGTCCCAGTTTGTGACACTTTTAGAGCAGGGGGTTTTCTATTAATTATGAACGCGTAACATTACGAACGCGAAACAAAATGAAAATGAACTCAACACGTGCGTTAAAACCTTCTGTATGAAATTCACCTATTACACAATTCAAATAATCGAGAAATTTTTATAATAATCTATAAAGTTTTTGACACAGTGGACGTCCAGCAATGAACTGAAGTGCCAGTCATACCATTCGCGGATAAATTTAATTACCAAACATGTAATTTAAAAACTATGTGTCTCGTCGAAATAACCAACATTTAACGCCTTTCAATTTGTCAGCAATCTAGTTAATTTTTTACGAAAACTTACAGCGGAAAAAAATGTGCGTCAGGGTCACAAACTGGGCCATTTATATTATGATGCGGCTCTCATCGCGCAGCACCTCCCTGTCACTGCCACCGAACCTGCTTAAGAGCACACCCAGAAAAATAATTTATTTGACGGCCACCGTTTATTTGGTTTAAGTAAAATATTTATTTGATTAAAATAAATATTTATTTAAATTAAGTAAATAATTACTTAAATGAAATAAATATTTATTTAAATCAAATAAATATTTTACTTGAACCAAATAAACGGAAACACTATGTAGAAGCAGAGAAACACATTCGGAAAGGTGTTTCACATGCTCTTAACGCGGTTCGAGAACATTGCGCGGTGCGTTTGGTGCTCTACTTTATAGCCAGCTTTGGTGCGCCAAAGCTGGCTATAAAGCGCAATGTTGTGCAGTTGCCGAAGGGAGGAAAAAACGAATGGTAAAAAATTAGGTGGCGCAGTGGCCACGCGGTTCGGCTGATTATTTCACCGACGCACGCAACTTCCGCGAATCCGACACGCAGCGGGGATCCTACCGTCTGGCGCAGCACTCGCGGGTAATTGCCCGGTTAAAGAGCGCAACTCTACCTACGTACACGCTTGCCGACTTCCTCCCATTTATTTCCTCGATGCGTTTCATAATTGCGCCTCGACAAATTACTCCCGGTATCGCTCTCGCTCTGCCTGATAAACCGAGCCGGCGATTCTCCCTCTATCTAGATGTATTGCCCGATTCCGCGTTATTTATCGCTCAAAACAGCCCACTGCGTTGAGTTATCGACGCATTATGCCAGTTGCTATTTTGACCGGTGAAGTTTGCGGTTGCTTTGAATTTTGTTAATTCGAAAAGTCATCGCGGTTCGCAAACTCTTTACAGAAATACTATAAGTAGTTGAAAAAATAAAGCTTTAGTGTTGTGTTAAATCTACAGTCAGAAAAATAATTTATTTGACGGCCACCGTTTATTTGGTTTAAGTAAAATATTTATTTCATTTCAATAACTATTTACTTAATTTAAATAAATATTTATTTGAATCAAATACATATTTTACTTAAACCAAATAAACGGTGGCGGTAAAAAAAAATTCTGGGTGCAACTGAGAGATTCTTTTTTTAATAAATAATATTAATTTTTATGAATTGATCATTATCGTCACAGATAAATTGCCCTTGGTATAAAATAGTTGACATTTTTCCGATAAAATAGAAATAAATTTACCTAATCACTCACTGCCCATAGGTGCATTTTCGTTTTTCTTCCTCCGAAACTTCAAATCTCCGAAGGAGCAAAGACTATACATTACAATCGCCATTGGTGGATAAATTGCCATTGGTACAAAATGGTTCGCAACCGCGGTCAATTAGCCTGTTATTTGCCCCCAATTTAGCCGATAAATAAAAAAATTGTACCTAATCAATCACTGCCCGAGGGTGAATTTTCGTTTTTCTTCCTGCGAGATTCCAAGGAGAAAGAAACAACTCCGAGGAGAACTCGCGGCCCGCGAGATCACTTGGCGATAGCGCTGACCCACCAGGGAATTTCGGTGAATCGAGGAAAAGGGAATAATTTCGTAGCTCGGAGGGATCGAAGCTGCTCGGCGGAGGAGAGAGGAAGAAAAAAAAGACGCAACGGCAGCTTCTCCCGGCTTTCCTTCACTCGTGACGTTCGAGAATTATTTATGGACTACCTCGCCAGACGACGTCCAATTAGTACAACTGTGTTCGAAATTCTTGAATGGCAAGTGCCCCGTCCGCCCTATCCGATCGTCTCCTCCGCGCAGGGATGACACAACACGGCGAGTCGACTCGTATTCTCCCCCTCCTGATTACGAATACAAAGATTTCTTTCCGCGGCAGCTACACTGGCAATAAATGAAATCCACCTTCCCGGCTAATTGACTGTAACTGGAAACTCCCCATTACAGTAATTTCGTAATGTTGCCCGCCTCTAAGTGGCGTAGTCACGTTAGCAACGATACTTCGTACCTATGGGGTAAAGCAGAGCGCAACGATGCGAATGACTCTCGATACCTAAGTGGCCTGGTGCTTGTACTACTTGGAAACAGCATATCCGCTGCGTCGTCCGATGACATGCAGGTGCGGTTGAAAGGTGCACTGGGGGAATGCGAATACCAGCCACATGAGCGAGAACTTCCATATTTCAGCTGCAAACTTCCATTTTACTGACAAAAATCATTGTTGTAATTATTTTTAATTCTCCGTCGGCTAAAATTAGGTACTTAAAAGAGCGATTCAAATACGTGTAACTATAGTTTCTATGTCAAGACACGTTATATTTTTAAAAAGTTACAAGAAAAATGGACAGAGTCGATAAAACACCCGAACACTTATCTGGATCAGCTACGCTGAGAAAAAATTACATAGTAAAAGCAACAAGACTGATTTTTTTACCATAAAAATAGTTCCCAGGAGGAAGGTTTGCATTTTATAGTTACAACAATGACAAAACATCATGATTGCAACCATAATTATAGTTTAATCAATTGAATATTGTAACGAATATATAGCTATTCGTTGAACCACACGATATTAGTTAGGATTGACAA
Source organism: Ichneumoninae sp. B BG-2022a (assembly GCA_030522725.1). NCBI lineage: Eukaryota > Metazoa > Arthropoda > Insecta > Hymenoptera > Ichneumonidae > Ichneumoninae sp. B BG-2022a. The sequence continues at coordinate 20,798 of JAPYZD010000897.1, forward strand.
TAGACGGACGAACGGACGATCGATACAAGATCCATCGTCATGTAAAACAGTCTGAACTGAGACGTCTGAACGAACAGACATGTGACAGTTCGTGCTCGGATTATTTAGATCCGATTGTACTAATAATATCTGCCCCCAAACTAAATACGCGCGTTATTCATTCGCTCGATCATTACAATATACACTATCAGAAAGTATCTACATAGACGTTTCCTGGAAACAATTCCCTATAGTAGGAAACACCATCCTTTTGCCCAGTGTAAAACGATGCAATTAGCCTCGATAGGGCCGACCCATATATGAAGAATCTCCGTTAAGGTAAACGTACCAATGTCCGGACACTTAAGGGAGCAGTCTCAGTGGACATGCATGGATAATCGTATTTCCATTTCTCTTGTCCGGTCATTGGTACGTTTACCTTACAGAGTGATGGAAAATCAGAACAATTCTAGCAAAGTTGACAACGCCAAAAATGAATCCGGTCAAATTTAGGCATAAGCAAAAATCATCAGAATATTTCTGGTACCAGCGCCGCCGAGATCGGAATGAGTTGAGTAACAACGCGATGTGTAGGGAATCGGAGGTGAATCGACCGGGCGTCTCCGAAGATCGTAAGACGTCCGAATCTCATCTCCCTCGACATCGTATACCAGATTTTTTACGAGGCGTCGGGCCCTTTACAAGACGATCGACGAAACGATTTTCGTCGGTAACTTTTCTCTCCCCAGCGGTTCTATTACCACCACCCTCGGAATAGCTCAGCCCGAAAATTTACCGGGAGTCCCGTCGCGTTAACGCGCGTGAATTTACGGTAACCGCCCAACTCCGGCTTCGGGGGAGTGACGCATTCGCGCCATAACGACTGCTAGACCCGTGTGATTCCTCGCCATCAACGTGTCGTTCGATCGCTTCGACGCACGACCAACTTAATAGTGGAGTTTACGCACCAAGTGGGAAATATTTGTATTATTACCATCACCGACCAGTGCGCCGAAATTGCACGCTCTGGGTAGCTCGCCTGGCGTATTCGACGCTTGTAAATCACCCAGAAGCGGTGGAGAGAAACATACCGAAATAGTTATACATTGTCCGACCCATCTCATCCGCCGTCGTCTCCCTTTCGGCACTCCGTGCAATAAATGTCTCGCGCACCCGCCGAAAAAAAATCAAAAAAATTACTCCAGCTCATAATTTCGTAATTAGATTAGCCGCATTCACGGTGCCGTGTATAAATCACGCGGTAGACGATGTGCCGACTGGGGGCAGCTGAGTGTAGCCGATACAGCTAGCCGTGAATGTACAAATGACTCCCCGACCGAAAAAAGAAGACTCCGATGTACATAGATTGGACACGGATGAATCACTGGTATTCAGGCGCTAATATTTGGGCTATTTCTTCCCGATGACAGTGGCCACACCCTCTTCGCTATTTCGAGCCCTCCGCGTTTTCTCGGTCGGTTCGGCCCCCGCGAGTCGCGGCCGGAGCGCGATCCCGTAGACGAATCGTCTACCGAATTCACGTTTGTATCCGTCCCGGGGTGAGTGGGAGTCGGGGCATAAATGTTTTTTCAGCGGCCGATAATTTTAGCGTGTCGTAAACCTTGAAAGCTCGCCCAAACGAAAGATCGCGACAGATTCCAGCTGAATCCCAATAAACGGTCCGTTGGGTTTTGTACGCTAATTGAGTTTGACCTCGTGTGAACCGAGGATAATCGGGCCGGGTGCGTCAAACGTACGAAGAAATGTTCCTTTTTTTTCGTCCAAAAGCGAAGATACAGCCGGGCATAACTTATCGGTAGTTACTGGATAACGAGCTCTCGGAGAGAACGAGTACCGAAGGAACGTCAGTCCGGTAGCCGGCATGAGAGAGTGAAGTTAATTGGCAGATCGCGACTGATTACAGCTGGATCCTGATAAGTGGTCCGTTGGGTCGGTGCGCTGATTGAATCTGACCTCGCGTGAACCTCCGGTAATCAGGCCGAGAGAGCGAAACGTGGTACGAAGTCGTGATACGAGTTGCCTGTTTTCGCCCAAAACCTGAGATAAAGTCGGACATGACTTATCGGCAGTTATTGGATGATGAGGTTTCGGATAGGACAAGTAGCGAAGGAACATGAGTCCGGTAATCAAGTTGAATTCGGAGATCGCGACAGATTCCAGCTGAATTCTAACAAACGGTCCGTTGGGTTTGTGCGCTAATTGACTCTGACCTCACGTGAACCTTTGATAATCGGGCCGAGAGTGTCAAACGAAGCAATGTGCCATTTTTCATCCAAAAGTGGAGATGTAGCCGAGCATAGCTTATGGGCAGTTAGTGGATGATGAACTTTCAGATAGGACAAGTAGCGAAGGAACATGAGTCTGGTAGCCGACATGAGAGAGTGAAGTTGTATTGGGAGATCACGATAGATTCCAGCTGAATCCTAATAAACGGTCCGTTGGGTTTGTGCGCTAATTGACTTGGACCTCACGTGAACCTTTGATAATCGGGCCGAGAGTGTCAAACGATGAAACGTGCCATTTTTCATCAAAAAGCGGAGATACAGCCGGGCATAGCTTATGGACAGTTAGTGGATGATGAACTTTCAGATAGGACAAGTAGCGAAGGAACATGAGTCCAGTAGCCGGCATGAGAGAGTGAAGTTGTATTGGGAGATCGCGACTGATTACAGCTGGATCCTGATAAGTGGTCCGTTGGGTTTGCGCTCTAATTGATTTTGACCTCGTGTGGATCTCGGATAATCGGGCCGGGAGCGTCAAAGGTAGTACGAAGTAATGTTCCATTTTTTTGTCCAAAAGCGAAGATACAGCCGCGCATAACTTACCGGCAGTCATTGGATGACTTTCCAAGAGGACAAGTGCCGAATGAACGTGAGTCCGGTAATCAGCATGAGAGAGTGAAGTTGTATTGGGAGATCGCGACTGATTACAGCTGAATCCTAACAAACGGACCGTAGGCTCGGTGCGCTAATTGACTTTGACCTCGCATGAACTTCCGGTAATAGGGCCGAAGGCCCGAGATGTGGTACGTGGAAACGTGCCTTTTTTGGCCCAAAGCGGAGTTAAAGTCGGGCGTAACTGATCGGCGGTTACTGGACGACGAGCTTTCAGAGAGAGGACGAGTACCAAAGGAACGCGAGTCCAGTAGCCGGCATGAGAGAGTGACGTTGAATTGGTCCGGTAACGTCGGGCTATGCTCGTGTGACAGAGGAAGAGTCTCGTTAAGAAGCTACGTGCTCGAGTCACGGGCTAAGGGCGCGCTCAGTCAGCCGATGCTGCCGTCCAGAGCTACCGTTTCCGTGCGGTGGTAACGGAACGCGTGCGCTTATACTATTTTCGCCTCTGCGACCGCGGGAGAAACCGAGAGGGAGAGATAGCGAGAGAGCACGGACTCGGAATCGGCAGTAAAGCGAACGCGGCTCAATTGCATCGGACGGGGCTCCGATGTAATCTGTCGGCTTAGCCGCGGTAATTACTGTTTATTGGACACGTCGCTCAATCAATAATTCATTACTTCGTCACCGTTCGTGGCCGCTTCGATCTACAATGTTGCAGTCTCAACGAGGTGGATCGATTAGCTGTTCGGTCGGCGGCTGAAGCCTCCTTAGTGGGAACGTCACGTCGGGCCGGTACTGACTCAGCGCCTGCCAGTACTTGCCCGACGTGACGTCTGTCTGGTGCTAAATTTACACTAGCGGTTTGCTCTTCTCTCATTTGCACCTAGACAACATTTTGTCACAGAACGACTTTGTAATTGAGACATTACAGTTTTCCCTCGTCGGTCACTCTCCCCCTGGGTGTTCTGAAAGCGCGCGTCGGCCAGCACTGCCTCCGTGTGACATTCCCGTTAGGTTTTTCACTCCTTCCATTATCACTCAGGGGACATTTTTTCAGTGGATCGCTTCGTAAGAGAAACATTAAAATTTTCCCTCAACGCTGGAATTTGCTCACTCTCTCCTGGGTCTATAAAAACCGCGAGTCGGCCAGTACTGGCCCCGACATCCCATTAGGGTTCTTCACTCCTCCCATTATCACGCGGTGGACATTTTCTCAGAGGACCGCTTCGTAACAGAGACATAAAAGTTTTCCCTCAACGCTGGCATCCGCCCACTCTCCCCTGTCTCTCCCAAAACCGCACCTCGGCCAGTACTGGCTCCGTGTTACAATTCAATTAGGGTTCTCCACTCCTCCCCTTATCACTCAGGGGACATTTTCTCAGACGATCCCTTCGTAACAGAGACATTAAATTTTTCCCTCAACGCTGGCATCCGCCCACTCCCCCCTGCGTCTCCCAAAACCGCACCTCGGCCAGTACTGGCCCCGTGTGACAATTCAATTAGGGTTCTCCACTCCTCTATTATCACACAGGGGACATTTTCTCAGAGGACCACCATGTAACAGAGACATCAAAGTTTTCCCTCGCTTCGCCGGTGTTCGCCCACTCTCCCCCGGTGTCTCCCAAAGCCGCGTTTAGGCCCAGACATGTCGACGATCTCTCGCGCGGATCCCAACGCCCACGTTCGCTAACTCGAGCCCCACCGCCGAAAGAAGAATATCCTAAAGCATCCCGCCGGCGCACATTGTGTCCGCTGTTAACGACCGCCAGTCATAATATTTGTGCTGGCGACCGCTTGAATTATGTCGTCAACAGGCAGCTCATCGGGGAGGGAAGCCGCTCGTGTGAGACGTCGAGCTTTAACAGTACTCCGTTCCAGTCCCGGACAGGAAATTTTAATTCAGGAATCGAGATCACAACCGATAAAGTGCCTCGGCCCATCTATTGGATTTTCATTCCCGCTTCGTCCTATCTCGCCACTCGAGCAATTAATATCTCAAAGACTTTCGACGCTAATTTATCGCTTCCGACCTTGCCCAACGAGATTCATGGCATTCCGAAAGTCCACGAGTTGTTGATTCGACACTTTATAATTTCTCTCATTCCTAAAGTTCGAACGATCGCATACGTACTTACACACACATGAACACACATGTGTGTGTTTATACCTATATAGCCGCGACTACCCTTTCGTGCTGCCCGGTTGTATGGCTGATTGGATAGTGGCAGTCTTTCCGGTATTTATGTGACACGCTCGCCGATAAGAAGGTACCAGCAAGGCCAATTAAATATCGTGTCTGCTCACCTCTACGCTTGAATAATAACGCTGTATATGGTATAGATAAGAATACATCTGCTCCTCCGAACATGTCCTTCCAGTTTCACAGCCTGAGAATCTACGGGCAAGGTAAACTCTCGGAAAAGATAGGGGGGGGGGGGGGGGCGGCGAAANNNNGGCGAAGCAATGGACGTCCGTCCGACGTGATATTACATACGAGTTCGTTGGTCCAGCTTAACAAAAATACATACATATTTATGCGTGCTAAAGATAGTTGGAGAAAATGTAACCGCTACGAACATGTCCTTTAATCGTCGTGCCTGAGGATCTACGAGCAAACTCTCTTCAGAAGGGGGGAGGGGGGAGGGGGGGGGGCGGAAGCAATAGTCGTAGGTAGGACTTCATTATTATATACGAGTTTGCTGATCTAGTTAAAAAAAAAAATTTATGCGAGCAACGATAGGAGAGCAATAAGCTCGGAGCGCGAGGCCGTAAATGATGAGTTCTCGCGGGTTAAACGAGGAGTGTCGAAAGCCCTGGGAAAAAAGAAGCCCGGAGCCAGGGTATAATGGAGGAGACCCGCCGAGAGAGTCCTCGGGTCGTTGAATAGATAACAGCCGGCAATCGGACCACCGTTGCCATGAATAACGCTTTATGGCAGACGATCTCGTACACGAGCACTCGAATCGAATCAGGCCCGCGGAAACGGCTCTCTGAACTCTCCTCTCCCGGTCGACTCGGGCTCCATCGACCCCGGCGGCGAACCGACGTGTTGCCGCTCGCTACGGGTCCTTAACGGGTTGACTCGCTATCTGCTCTCGGGCAGCTTCATCGAATTTATGTCGTGTCGCGCACTCGAGTACCATGCTACGACGATATATAACTCGGGATAAACGAGAAGGACGAGCCACCAATCGAACCGCTGATCAAGGGAACCAAATTGATCCGTTCACAGCTTTATGGCTTAGCGATCGATCGTGAGAATACGCGCGGAGCGACCAGGTATGCACGGCTCGTGTAATACTGTTTTAATCGAATTCTATTAATGAGCCGTTCGCGAGGCACCGCGTGTATTATGAAACTGGTGGTACTGCACGGTTGTCTAGAATGGTGAATCCCGTTTTCATTTGAATACGAAGGTTTCCTTTTTTTCCAAACTCCGAAGCTTTCGAAAAATCGATATTCATGCAGTAGGGAATCGATAAAGAGTCAAAATGATGATCGAGAAGTTTTATTTTTATTTTTTCGAAAGTCCATTTTGGAACAAGTGGGAATCTGTTCTTCTCGATGAAAATTAAAAAAATTATTTGAGCCGCGCGATTACTATCAAACTGATGGTACTGTACGCTTGTCCCGAATGTTGAATCCTGTTTTCACTTCAACACACCGGTTTCCTTTTTTCGAAACTCGATAAACATTCAGTAAAACACACGATAATGACTTCGAAACACCAATCAAGATTTTTTTGTACCCACTTTCAGATAAGTAGGAATCTTTGGTGAATTTGATCAGCGATATCTCTGCTTCCCGATGGAATATAAAAAACAATTTATGCCGCTCATTTCGCTAAATGTTTTCGCTCCGAACCAATTCGACGGTTTAGTCAAATCCGAGCCAGAGTTAATCCAGACCTTCTCATTCGAAGAAAAGCTTTCCCAATCTCGAAACATCAAATAATCACCAGACCAAAATTACCCTTGAACTATTCCCTCCACGAATTATTTTCCCCAAAACCAAAAAGAAGAATCGGCGAGATCCGACGATCAAAGACACCGTGCGACGGTTCACCCGGGTGACGTCACGAGGGGTTCCGAGTCGGCCAGCTCGCCGCTGACCCAGTGGCCCGTTTAATCAGTAACTCTTGCGCACTGTAATTAAGGACCGTCTTTTCGGTATCTAATCTCGTGGTCGCCGCTTCTGCGTTACTCTCGTCGCCCCGCGAGTTTCGGCACCTCGCGTCGATCCGTCTGCCCGCGCGCGTTCGGCACCCGGTTACAAATTTACTATTTAAGATAATTAGCCGATTCCCCGCGCGTTTGTTTCGGTCCTCAGCGCACCGCGAGGGCGCCGAGAGATCTTATCGTCCGTCCGCGCGCTATCCGGGCTCTCCCTCGGGGAAGCCCTGATTTATCGCCGGAGCCGGCCGAAGGTCCGGGGGTTTCGGCTCGCGCTCTCCTATCGCCCGAGGTCTCCGAAGCCTCCTGGGAAAGCGACGCGCTCCCCGAGCGATATTAATTCAGCTATTCAATCAACCCGTTCCTCTCCATCGCTCCCGTTGGGAAAAATTCATTCTTCCATTCTCGCCGACCCGCGCTTCCGAGATTCCTCGCTCGCGACTCCCCACGAAGCGCGGATGTCTCTCTTCCTCGTGGGAATACGCGCGCTTTTTTATTTTCATAATGCAACAGAGTCCGCGAACGATAGACCGAGGAATCTCCCGGCGCTCCCGCGGCCCTCGGCTAAATGAAACTCCGCGCGGTAGCGAGCCGATGTAGCCGGCCGATGCCACGGGGTGGTACACAGTCCTCACTCTCGCGGGGCTTATAGTACGTTACGGCACTTGCCGGAGTAATCAATGCCCTCGGGCGGATGTAACCCATGTAAACCTGCTTTCGAGAAAAAGTATCGTGAGGTTTTTGCGTCAGGGCGCGCAGGTACGAGCCGAGCGCTCCTCGCGGAGCGAGGGAGCTTCTCCTTCAACCTCTTGCGGCTGTAGAACCACATCGGCTGTAATTCGTTACGCCTGCCTCCTGTACCAACGCGAACCCCGAGAGCCGAGGTATCTTTCATCTGTTTGGATTAATCAGCTCCGGAAAATCGTTGCAAGTTGCGCAATGGTACGCCTCACGTATCCTCGTTGCAACATTGTGCTCCGCGGGGATGTCGATTTTTTTCGTAATTACGGAATGTGAGGGACAGCAATATGTGACCGGAAGACCTTTGCGAACGGCGAGGAGGATTACCGAGGCGATTTTTTTTTTTTTAGAGGGAACGATTATTGTTTTTGTTTTACTTACGTCGATGGAATCTCCCCGGTGCGATGTCGGTAAGAAATTGGTTTTCTATTTTTTTTTGTGATAGCGTTAACATTTCGGTCGAAAGGAAATTAGCTGCTCGTGGCCGATTAGAGCGTTAACAAGTTCGGAGAAAATAGGTAAGAATGTTTCCGATCGGAGTGCTCGTATCTTTCATCTGTTTGGATTAATCAGCTGCGGAAAGTTGTTGGATGTTGCGCAATCGTAGCGATATATGTTTTTTTGTATATATATATGATGTAAAGAAAAACCATGTGTGACTTCCGAACAAATTTTTTTTTTTTTTTTTTTTTACTGAGAAAAATAAGAATATTTTTGATTGCCTGATATCGATTGAATCTTCCGCGCTCGGTCGATTTCCCAGTTTTCCGTGATGGTGTTAACATTTCGGTCGAAAGGAAATTAGCTGTTCGTAGGCGATTGACAGACGCGTGAAAACACAATTTCCTTTCGTCCGCCGAATTAACAAGTTTGGAGACAATAGACGAACCGCGCGTCCTCTTTAGCATGAAAACTGTTTACATTTAAAATATAAGGGAATGCAATATATGACCGGAAAAGCTTGTCGAATAAATGAAGAAGAATTTCGATACAATTTCTTGTTTTTTACTGAGAAAAACAATGATATTTTAATTTGATTGAATTTGTTACCGTGCTCAGTTGGTAACAAATCGCTTTTCCTATTTTCCGTGAGAATGCTAATATTTCAGTCAAAAGGATAGCTGTTCGTAGGCAATAGACAGGCGCCTGAATTTTCTCCCGTCCGCAGCATAAACAGGTTCCGATAAAATGGGTAAAACGATTTATTACCGACCGTCTGCACGTCCCGTTTAGCATAAAAACATTTTTTAACCGTGCGACAGTTTGAACGTTTGATACGCATAGGTCTGTAGCCCTTCTCTTAATCCATCAAAAGTGGGAGCACTTTGATCCGTGACCCTGGTTACAAATGTTACAGCTTTGCATCTGTCCCTGACGAATTCCGGAACGGGCCCGAGGCGCTGATGAGGCCCCGATCTACCGCTCCAAAATTTTTTACCATTGTCTTGTCCGAAGGGACTTCTAGCGGGACGATCCCGCTACAAAGTCTCCTCAGCGAGGTCCCCATACAAAAACTTCCCTCCCAACACCCTAGAACGCTAGGAACGACACACTGAGAGAAGGATCTAGTAAATATGACTATATATCGCTTCCGAAATATTACCATATCGCACCCTTAGAACAACAGTGTAACAACTTATATGGCAACCCCATAAGAGATGTTACACTGTTGTTCTAGGGGTGCGATAGCACATAGTAGGGTAAACCGGCCAATGAATGGACATTTTCCATAAGACCACGTGCATAAAAAAGTTTATCGATTGACTTTTTGGTCTGCTTAACTGTTAGATACTATGGTAAAAAATTCTTGGATAATCTGAAACTTTCTGCCATAAGTGACGTTTTGGAGTCCTACTACGTGCTATGGCAATTTTTCTTATATGATCGTTATTTTTACTAGATCCTTCTCTTAATACAAAATGTCTTGGAAATTCCAAGACTATCCGCCACAGAAGGCGCTCTCGTTCCTCACTACTATGAACGATCGGTATTTTTTGCCAGATCCGTCTATCAGTCCCCCCGGGTCCGGTACTGGCCGACGCTGTGCCAGTACCCGCCCCGTGCGACTCTCCCTCAGCCGGCCGCCGGTTCAGATCTTCTTACCGGAGCGAGGTAAGATGCACCGACGAGACAGGCCGCCGAGACCGAGAGATCGGCTCTTTCGAGTCGCGTAGTCTCGCGAGCAAGTGCACGAGGCAAAGAGCAGCCGCGGGAGCACGCGAACGCGCGTGCCTCGCGTCCGACGCGTTCACGAGGGAGTAAGAGAGCACATGGCGTGGCCTAGCATGGAATTTCCTCGCGGGGCTTATGCAACGGCGACGGTAGCGGGCAACATCTGGTTATACACACCGGGCCCCCTCGCGGTGTACCCGCCCGGCAGCGCCGAGCAACAGCGGTATCGAGTCCGCGCTTCCCCAGCCGTTGCCACTGCCAGGACGCCCCGCGCTTCGCCTCACGCTCTCGCCCGCTCGACGGCAAAAAGCCACTCTTATTGACGGAAGTCCCGAGACGCGCACGGCGTATTCGCACGAACTCGCCAATAATTTTATCCCACCGTCTTTCATTAAAGACTGTATTTTACCAAATTGTCCCCGCTAATAGCCGTACCGAACGCCTCCAACACCCCGCGACGTGGCGCAGTGCGCGTCAAACACTTCATTTATTTACCGGAAATAAAGTTAAACGGCAGGTTTACTTACGGAGCCGTAGAGCAGTCCGCACGAGTCCATGCAGAGATAGAGACACGTCGCCACACCTTGGATCCTCAGCTGGCCACGAGACACGGAGGTCCTCTGGAAAATCGCTGAAAATAAAGAACGGAGAGTTTAATTTATGGTACACTGTGTCACGCTCCGATGTACGCGGTGGGATCGATAGAAAAACTGGTGGGGTTTTTAGAGCGTTGCGTCGGACCTCGATCGGACCCTCACAAGGCCTCCTCGGGACCTTGCACAGTAATATAGGTACTGGTGTTTCTTGTCCATCGACGTTCACAATTATTTTCTTGTTACTTTTACAAAAAAAAAATACCTTCATTTTACAAGAATGTCTTATTTCGACAAAATATTTTGTTGATTGTACAAAAAGTAGTAGTAGTGGATTTATTGACTGTATGGCAGATGAAAACATTTTTTGGTACATAGAATGACATAACGTGGATTATAGAAAAAACATATATGTAGCCGATTGAACTTTGACCGAAGTCCTTTAGCCATTTTACAAATATTTCTGATAATTTTACAAATAGTTGTGTTCATTTTTAAAATATTTGTCTTAATTTTACAAACAGTTGTGTTCATTTCAAAAATATTTGTCGTAATTTTACAAATATTTTTGTTCATTTCAAAAATATTTGTCTTAATTTTACAAAAATTTTACATTTTAATTTAACGACTAATTTTACAAATATTTTGTAAATTGTAACAACAACTTTGTGAATGTTTCGCATGGCGAAAAAAGAATGGTTGGGACAGCAAGAATTTTCACCATAACTTATTTGCCTGCTTAACATAGGGACAACAAAATATTCTGCCTTGGCATCAAATATTTTGCTATAGCATCCAAATATTTTTGCTGCTACAACAGTAAATTATTAACGATCTCCATTTCGTTTTAGAAACAGAACGATTTTTCTCCTTGCGGTACAAAAAAAGGTTTGTCAAAACTACAAACCTTCTACAACTGTCTATCAGGGTTCGATGTGACTATCTGAAATTGTGTTATTGAGTGACTCGGCGTAATGCGTACAGATATGGGAGAGCGAGTTTTAACGGTGTTTCCAGCCGCTGCGAGAGAGCTGAGCCGAGCACGTGGTTGCGCGACGCCTCGTCGGCGTCGGAGCCGACGTGATACGCCAAACTCATCGCTTGTCTCCGATTTCTCGGTTGGACTGGCCATGCCGCTTTGTCGTCGCTCGGCTCATTTCCCTATGACGCGCAGCCACGTCCATACGAATAAAATTCGAGGTCGGAGCGGATTTCGTGGCTTTTTATATCCGATTGATGGTTCGATGCGCGCGTGGGAATTACTTAACGCGGCGCCCTCGTTTTCCGACGTTTCTCGGCTACGTTTATCGTGCGGGCTGTGTCAACGCTCGCGATAAGGTGGTGGAGGAGGATTCCGAGAGAGCCGATAATTGAGATAACAGATTGATATACGAAGTACCAGCACACTTCGTCGGATGAATCGCGGCTGTGGTCTGTCTCGTTACTGGGAAATCGGTCGTGGATTGCGCGACCGGGCGATCGCGGACGCCCTAGTGGGAGCGTCGCGCAGGGCCAGTATTGGCACAGCCGTCGGCCAGTACCGGTCCCGCGTCTGGCTCCCACTAAGGTGCAGGGACGAACGTGCGACGATGCGCTTACTCCGGCCAGACCCGTGATCGACGGACGGAGGAGAAAGAATTTGAATGATACGAGCGGGAACGATCGACACGAGAGATCGCCTCTGAAGCAACCGGTTGCCCGTGTAGAATCGCACGAAGATGGCCCGAGCGCAAGCCAGAGTTACGCCGACTATAGGCAGTTAGCGACCTCGACTGTTAACGAACCCCGAAGCTCTAATTGAGTCTTGAGTTTCAGAAGCCATCTTACTCTCTTCTCGAACTCACTTCACCTTGAATCACGCATAGGAATCTCACCTCTTCGACGAAGAGACTGTACGGGAATTCGCTGGGACGTGGCGCGATTCCGGTAGATATGACTACCTTTTTTTTAAGCGGTGAACGTGCGGTAGGTTTAAAAAAAATTGATATTAGGCAAAGGTTACTTACTATTCAATTTTTAGCCATCGACATTGATGGTGAATATTTCGCGCAGAAAGATCGACGGGTTGGATCCAGAAGGTAAAGCGGGTGATATCGAAAAATATCATCCAATGGTCAACATTTTTTTATTGGAAAAGCGGAAAATCGTACGGACTCAAAAAATTGATGAAAAATTGATAGTGAGCAAAATATGCTTAATATTGAATGTTTTAACGGTCAATTGATGGTGAATATTTTGTGCTACGAGTTCGACAAATTGCATCTCGAAGATACTGCTCGCGATACAAAAAAATATAATAGAACGGTCAAAGTTTTTTTTTATTGAAAAGTGGAAAACTGTACGGTCACAAAAAATTGATAAAAAATTGATAGTAAGCAATTCTATGAGTATCGCACTCAGAAAAAAAAAATTTCCGGCCACGATTTATTTGGTTTAAGTAAAATATTTATTTGATTCAAATAAATATTTATTTCACTTAAGTAACTATTTGATTAATTTTAATAAATATTTATTTAAATCAAATAGCTATTTGATTTGAACCAAACAAACGGTGGTCGTCAAATAAATTATTTTTCTGGGTGCGAAGTTGGGTATTTCGAGCTGGAAATTCGGGAAATTCGACGACCCAGTTACTGTCGGTGATGCCGAACGATATCCTGAATTATATACCTGCATAAACGTAATGGAGATTATCGAGCGTTAGCGAAGAATAACTTTTCATCTTCGAGGATTCCTCTCGGCGAGAGTTGGCTCCTGCTTGGTTCGTTAACTCGTTAAACGGTCACGGCCCTCTTGATGGAAGTTTTCGTCCAGCGAGAGGCGCCGCACGCAAGTATCCCCCGACCCGGGTCCTCATGCAATATTCATTCGGGCGCAATCGTCCATCGGAATGAAATGCAACAGTAATCGCTAATGAACGCGAGCCAATACACCTTCCAGGATTATATTCAGAAATTGCAGACACGCTCGCGGTACAGGTATCGCCACTTATTAGAGATAATCGTCCGATCTCCGCCGCTCCTACTTATCCGTGGCTTGATTGTCGATTTTTTTAAATATATATTTTTTATTTTTTTCGGTCCATTCGCCCTAGAGCACGAAGAACATGAGTCACTATTCCTATGGCACGTCCACTTAATCTTTAATTTTTTTTTTTTGGAAAACAAAAATCAACACAAAACCGGTTAAAGAAATTAATTCCCACACTCCTGGAAACATCGTAATCTATAATCTCCGTAAATTATAGATTTTCAACCGATTTATCAGACGGCCGATAAAGAAAGAAAACAGAATAGCGTACGAGAAAATCTTACTTTTCCGGCCGATTCGGCACCTTCAATCGGAATGCGGCAGCACGCACGGGTATTGCGATGAAACCGAACTCTAAGATCATTCCGCGGTAGCTTTTGGCGAGGTTATTTTTTAAAATATTTTTTATTCTTTTCATTCGATTCGCCCCAGTCGAGCACGAATAACACGAATGGCTATTGCCGAGAGTCAATGACACCGACTCCCTACATCCACTTAATTTAAAATTAAAAAACACACACATACCCGAAACCGGTTGAACAAATTAATTCCAAACTCCTGGAAACATCGTCGTCAATAATTTCCGCAAATTATAGATTTTCATCGGATTTGTCAGACAAACGGTAAAAAAAGAATTGCAATGAACAAAGATTTCACTTTTCGATCAATTCGGCACCCTCAAACCAGGGTCGAATTGGCGAAGCCCTGCTTCGCTAGGGGCGCAAACGTCACACTCGTCGCAATCGCCAACTTTCGGCCCTTGTTGCACATTACACTATTCATCGGACTTGTTAGACAAGAAGTAAAAAAAAAATCTCACTTTTCCGGCCAATTCAGCATCTTCAATAACAACGCGACAACGCGAACAGTTATAGCAACGAATCGCAACTCTGAGATCATTTCGCGTCAGCTTTTAGCGAGGTCGTGGAAACATCGCCTGTTCGCTCGCGGCCTCGGGATTTCGCGCTACGTGATCGTACGCACGTTAACTCCCACTCGTTCGCGGTCGAGGAAACGCGCGTAGACATTGACTCGCCTCGCGAATCAAACGATCATAAATATTATTGCATCGACCTACCGCGGACAAGATTATTACCCACATTCCCATCGTGCTCGAAAGATTGCTCCTCAGATGTGCGGTAATTGACAGAATGATGGACACCAAAAAGAAATTTTTTTAAGTCAAATAAAAAAATAAAGGAAAATTGGAAGGACAGTCGGGTGTTTTGCGAGGAGAGAGAAGAACCGAGGAAAAGGCCACTAACCCTGCGGGTTATGTCACTGGGCGCGCCGGTTAGTCGTCGCTCTCTTCGCCGCGCTACCGAAATAGAAGAGAGTCACTTGTCGTGATGCCGCACTCTACGTCTACCTCTGCGGTTTGGGCTCATCCTCGGCTGGTTTGCTCTACGGGCAGTGTTACACCAGCGGCAGCCTACTGTAGTCGGATGAGTCGGTGTCTGTGCCGACCGACTGTTCTCTTAGGGTCAAGCCCGCTGCCAATCCGCGAGTTACTTTAGGATTTTGAGATATATGTCGTTAACATATATACGTTTCAGGATTTCAATATATCTACTGTTCCATATGCATATACATGTGTGTATAAGGTACAGTAGATTCGTGCGTTTTCTCGCGTCTAGTTAAAATTCAATTGCTAACATATACCCCAAGATTTCAAAGTATCTACTGTATCTACTGCCAATCCGCGAGTTACTTTAGGACTCTGAGATATATGTCGTTAACATATATACGTTTCAGGATTTCAATATATCTACTGTACCATATGCATACATATGTGGGTATAAGGAACAGTAAATTCGTGCGTTTTCTCGCGTCTAGCTAAAATTGAATTGCTGACATATACTCGAAGATTTCAAAGTATCTACTGTACCATACATACATGTATATGTATGCATGATACAGTAGATAAGCGCGATTGTGCCCGTCTGGCAAAAGAAATGAATGGCAAGCATACACTTCAGGATTTCAAGATATCCACTGTACCATCCACTTTCATGTTTCAGGATTTAAAGACACCCGCTGTACCGCCCACATACACGAACGGTACAGTAGATTCCCTCGATTTCCCTCGACCGCCAAAAGACCCGAACAGCAAAAAAGTGAACAGCTGATCGAGCCGATGTCAAAGAAATCGCCCCGCCCACCGTAATTCTATTTGCGTGCTGACGTTGCTAAGCAGCTCTCCTCCGGTTCAACCCCTCCGGATCTCCCTCATCCCGCGTAAAAAATGCCCGCTCCCTAAGCCCCGCTCGGTGGACGTTCATTCAGCATCACAAACGAGATCCGCCACCTCCGAGATACCGATCTCGAGAGCGGCGAGCCGACTAATTTGTGTTGCTAAATGCTGCCCGCCGGTCCCTGCGCGTTTCACTCCGGGCCGTTTTGCTCGGCTCGCTTCCTCGGGCTCTCCGGACGCCGCCGCCTCGGACGCGCGCATCCGCGGCAACGCGACTTCCCCCCCCCCCCCGCTTCACCGCCGATATGTAAATCGAACGAGCTCGGAATTCCCGTAGACTCCGAGCGCGGAACTTACACAATGATCGAGCTGCAACAAGCACTGAATTCGCGCGTGCGAGAAGCGGAGACTCTAATAAAAAAATTCGGAACATCTTACTCGGGGGCCGGGTGGCGCGCGTGTGGTGGGCAGTTTCGGGACTCCCGAAATTCACTTCGACTCGCGGGGGCAAGCTTGTAACGCAGCGGGCGACAGACACGGCTCTCCTCCTACTCTCGCTTTCCCTCCGAGCGCGGAAGATTCCGCACGGGAAGCGGGGTATCAACGGGACGAAACAAGAAGAGTCGAGGTTCGAAGGTTTTTTTCGAGGGGCCTTTTTTTTAATCGCGAAGCGACCCGGGCCCACCTCGGACATGCCGGGATGATCCAGCACCGTCTCCTTCGCGGAACGACTTACGGCAGCGTCTTCGGCCGTGAGAGCCCCGGACGGGCCGGTGGCTCCGTAATAAACGCTGATTTAGAGGCGCCTCGCTCTATGAGGCGCGGCGGCTGTGTTGAGCATTCGTACCTGAAGAGATCGGCAAACTCGCGTCGGTACACACAGCGCCACTCGTTGTAATTATTCACGGTTGCCGGCCGAATAATGCACCGTGCGTTTATGCATCGTCAGCGCGGCCCGCGAGAGTTCACGACCCCGTTCACGATTGCGCACCTCGGAGAGGAGGCGCTCCGAGTGTAACAGTTTTTAACGAGGTTCCGATCCTACATCGTCAAGGCCTTGCCTACACGAGTTATATCGTGGAATTTTTTTAAACGTTTTTTTCTTGTACGAGTGTTGGCCTACGAAAAGCAAGTTATTTTATGGCAGTCAATCCTGCTCGTGTAGGATCCTCCATGGAACGAATCTGGTTATCCTACTCGTGTAGAATTTTATAAGCAAGACGATAATTTGCTCGATGTAGGAGATTGTTTATGTATGAAATTGGAAATGTAGGATGGAGCGTCGAAGTCCAATTTTGTTTCATTTTTCGCGCTCACCCGTGTAGAATAGAACAGTGTAGGATTGGAGATATCGGCTTTTCAAGAAACACAACAACTGCGTTGACTTTTCTTAAAATACTGATCGCTCGCGCGATATCGCCACAGTTTTTAACGAGGATCCAATCCTACACCGTCTTGGTCTATCCTACACGAGTAAAGTCCTGGATTTTCTTTACTTCGGTGATCAATTCTAGATCCACGATTGCGTACTCGAGTATTGTCCTACGGAGAGTGAATTATTCTGTAGCACTCAATCCTACACGTGTAACATCCTCCATCGAACCAATCTGATTACCCTACTCGCGTAGAATTAAATGCTGCACGATAATTTGCTCGATGTAGCATTCAGCGTCGAACAAAATTATTCTGTCGCATTCAATCCTACACACGTAACATTCTCCATCGAACGAATCTGATTATCCTACTCGCGTAGAATTAAATGCTACACGATAATTTTCTCTATGTAGGATTCACCGTCGAAGCAAATTTTTCCTGCATTTTTTTTCATCTGCTCATTTAGGATAAAACCATGTAGAATTGGAGTCACCTTCTTTTTCAGAAACAGAACCACTGCCTTTACCTCGCTTGCACTACCGTTCGCTCAAGCGATCTTGCCGCTATACATAGTACATCCAATTCCACGCTCAGCTACTCAACGGTTGGATATATTCGGGCTTACGCTCCGATTTAGTCGAGTTTATTTGCACAGTTACTATTCTATTAAGAGCCACTTCCGACCGTGCGAGGAAGGCGAGGAGACGAGTGGAGAAACGCGATAGAACAAAGATGGATCAAAATAGTATTGGGCCATCGTTAAAAGATACGCCGGGAGGAAAAACCGTGGAAATATTTATGATGGCTCGGTAGTCTAAGGGATCCTTTTACGAGTGGCCCCGGCCCGAAGGGTCTCGTTGTTGGTTTTATTTCGGGTCGCTCGTTGTCATACGACGAGAGATCTTGACGCGCGGGCAAATCACGCACGTGTGTCCGTCTCTCTGTCCGTGCCTCGTGATGCATGGAGGATGTATCCACGAAAAAAGAGTTGATGCCTGAAGAGACTGCGGGCCGCGGACGAGCACAACGCGTCTACCGCCGATGAATTACGACTATTCCGAGAAGGAACTTTACTGTGTCATAGTTTACTCTTAAGGTAGTAACCCGTCGCAACAAACGGGCACTGCGCGCCGCGGCTGATTTCGTCATCGACGAAACTCTCCTCTATTCATTTTTATTCTCTATTTTTTTTTTATAACGTTTCACCTGTCGCACCGAGAGGCTCAACCCTTCAGCGTTATACCTGCTGGAAGCGAATTCTCGAAGATAGGCTAATGCCTTTTCATGGGATTTATGAACGGTTAATTAATCGTAAATACAAGAGGGATCATTATCTCGAGAGCCCGTGCTCGCCACGGCCCAACACGCATTAATTAAAAAGGACCATGGAATTTTCATCGCTCGGCGACGGATTAATTTTAATGGAGAGAAAGTCCGAGTTCGGTGCTGCGCGGCGATAGGAACGGGAGACTCGCAGGTGCGGTCCGCTATTGCTGATTATTAATCTATCGGTGGATTCATTTGTCATCTCGGCGAGAAAATATTTGTACTGATGACAATCTCGCGTCAGGGTCGCTTCCGTGGAAATCCGACGTCGGTGCAACGGGGTTCAATGCCGTACCTCGCGTACACGCGAGCCGGCGATCTCGATACACGCATCGGAGCGGAATCCACCGAGCTTCCCTTAATCCGATTACTCGAGTTGACGGCTTCCGGCTCGGTGATGACATTTTTTAAATATATAAAAATAACGAAAGTGTAAGGGAAAAAAAATGAAAGTGTCGAGGCCGACTATTCGCGATGAAATATTAAGGAGGTTGGAGCGAGTGGTGTTCATTCAACAATTTCTTAATAACATTTTGAAATTATTATTATATATAATTAGTCTTTTCAATGCCTATAATAAGTACGAATTTTTTCAGATTTTTATAACATTGGGAAGTGTTTGCAATTCTTGCCCGAATTTCTCGAATTTAGGACCACTCGCTCCAACCTCCTTAATCAGTCGTCACGCGAATGGCTGGACGGCTCGAATCCGACTGAGTAAAAGAATTTATGAATGGCCGCTTCCCGAATTTGGCGGCGATCCCCGATTCGCATTCAACGTACGAACCGACCGGAAGTCCGGTCCGACAGCTGCCTGCGCAATTATTTGCAAAATAGTCGAAGCTGATAATAAATAAAAAAAAATAAAAAAAAATACCGCTACATGTAACTTCTTTCCCGCCGGGTCATCACCGACCGGTGGCCAATTATATCGATCTCGATGTGCCCGCGCCTTAAATAACGTGGCATCGACGATTCGAGACATTTTTATTTATTCTTTTATTTCTCATTTCACCGGTCTTTTTTCTTTGATTTTTTTTATCGGGCTCACGAGTGCAGCGCGCACCTACTCGTTACGTCGATCCACCGGCTCGATAAACGAGGCCGTGATTTAGCATTCGTACGTGCGAGCAACGAATTCGTGAGGCCGAGGCCCGGGGACGGAGCGAGAGGAGGCGCCTTTCGAGAGCTTGACTCGAATAAAGGAACGTGTACACCATCGGGGCTTCGGTGCGATCGACATAAATTATCGGATAAATTAAGCGAGCGGCAAAGAATCGCCGACCGGCGATCTTCACACCTCTCCCCCGTATTTATTTATTTTATTTTTCATTTATTTTTTATTCCCTCGGCCCGTCTCTCCGTACACGACCGGGAGAGAAATCGTGTCGATCGAGAAAAACCCCCCGAGCGTTCGCCGGTATAATCAGTAGCTTTTAGTATTTAGTATCGGAGCTTCGACGCGCAACGGAGAGCCGCGCCTCGCCGAGCGTCGGGCCCTCAGCCCCGGTGGAATGATAATTGGTCCATCATATTTGATTGACCATCGATTATCATCAATTTTCGTTTTACACGGGAGATTGATTCGGCGACCTCAACACCTGTGGCGGACGAAAATTGGACAGGTAGTTGAGCATCTCGGTACTATAATTATCCTTGAAAATTAAATGATACGGAGCTTCGAGCGCGCAAAGAGAGGGGGGCGAAGGGGGTGAAAAGGGGGGGGGGGGGTTATATAGCCTGCGAGGATCATGATAGTACTCGAGAGTTTTCAATTAGGCGTAATGCTTTTAATAGTTGTTTGAGCTATTCCGCGAGAGTTCAACGCAACACCGCGTGGGGGGCGGAAGGGGCGGAGGTGGGGGGAGGGGGGTTATACGGCTGCGAGGATTATGATAGTACTCGTTACTTTTACAATTAGGCTTAATGCTCTTGAGGTAGTCCTTGCGAATAGTATTCACTTCACACGAGGTTCAGAGAAATGAAAGGGAATTGCAAACTAGTCTCGATGATATAAAAAAGATGCGGAAGAGATTAATTTTGCATAATAATAATTCCGAAATGTTACTAACAAACTGATGACAAATAAAATTGATCAATATCCAGGAAACCTCACTTTTTTTTTACGAAAACGATTCGTTCATTTTTCTGAATACGTATGAATTTTTTCAGATTGTTAAATACGCTTTGAATTTTGTAACTTCCTCCACATTTTTCTCATATGGAGACAAAAAATTCATACGTATTCAGAAAAGTGAATGAATCATTTTCATAAAAAAATAAGTTAGGAATCCGGGAGGTTTCTTGAACAATTTTACTTTTCATCAATTTCTTCATAACATCTTGGAATTATTATTATGCAAAATTAATCTTTTCAATACCTTCAATGCACTTAATTTTTTTCAGATTTTTATACCATCGTGAATGAATCATTTTCATAAAATAAAAAGAAGTTAGGAATCTGGGAGGTTTCTTGAACAATTTTACTTTTCATCAATTTCTTCATAACATCTCGGAATTATTATTATGCAAAATTAATCTCTTCAGCATCTTCAACACACTTAATTTTTTTCAGATTTTTATACCATCGAGACTTGTTTGCAATTCCCTCTCATTTCTCTGAAACTTATGCGAAGTGAACACCATTCACAAGGACTACCTTACCAGTAGTTTGAGCTATTCCGCTAGAGTTCGATGCACCACCAGGTGGGCGGAGCGGGGGGAGAAGTAGCAGGAGGGGGGGGGGCGCTTCGATGCAGCATAACTTGAATGGTCTCGAGCTCGCCCGTTCGGATAGGATCGAGCTCAAATACTCCCGGCGATTCTCGTTAGCACTCGCGCTAACCGGGGGCTCGAATCATACTCGACGGTCCGATGCCTTTCATTCTAGTTTCCTCGTGTAGTATGCGGACCGCGGCGCCGGTGTGCGAGCCCGTGAGCGAGGGGTTAATTCGATGTCGTAAAGTGGAACGGGAGGCGCCTATCATCGACCATGAAAAGTTAGAAACGGGTTTCTGTCCCGCGGTGCTAGCGAGCGGGTTATCTTGGATTAAAACGGCGGAGTGTGTTGACCGGGGGGGAGGGGGTGGGGGGGGGGGGGGTTTCCGTACCGGACCTCCAGCTTCGCGCCCTCGACACGCAATGATCGAACGGCCTCTCGATCCTCCAGCCATTTCCGTATTGACCGTTTAACGGTCGTGGCGTTCCCGAGCCATCCGCCGCTTATCCGGAGAATAGTTTCGGACAGGCGCGGATATTTAATGCTCACGGTTCTCCCCGCCCTGCGTATTGACTCCGGGAATGTGTCGTGTATATTTTGCCGTGCGATTAAAAGTCGTTCGATTAACGATTCTGTTTATCTCGGCCGTTCTCGGCGGCAGCGAAACGATGGTTTTCAATGGACACGGTTTAATCTCAATTTACGAGTACAACATTGGAGAATTATTCATTACACTTTGCGTATCTCACTCGAGGGATAACTAATTGAATTCGAGTCTTATAGAGTGTCCGAGAGTGTATCGCGAGATAAGGGACGAGTAATCAGCGTGTACTGTGTGTGAAACACGTGAAACACGTTTAACCGATATTAACCAGCGCGCTTCGGATATGCTCGATGATTTCATTTTTTGCTTTTGGCCATTTCTTTCCTGTTTCTCTATCAGCGGGCGTTTTTTTTGCGCGCGATCTGTAGCTCGCGATTTCGAAACCGGAGACCTGGGACTCAAGAAGCGCAGATGGCTTGCGAAAGAAAAGAATTGAAAAAGCTCTAAGAACCTTCGATTTGTATACAATGAGAGCACGAGCGGCCGTTTCAATTCTATTTACGTTTGTGGAAGCGTAATGAGCTATGGAAATTTAAGGGGCGAGTAACCAGCCTGTTCTGTGTGCGAAACTCGTTTAACTGATATTAAGAGGCGCGCGTCGTGCGGATATGGTCGATGATTTAATTTTTTTGTTTCTTGCTATTTCTTTCCGTTTCTCTATCTGCGGATTTTTCTGCGCCCGACCCTTAAACCTCGAAACCGGAGAGCCAGAACTCAAGTCGCGCAGATGGTTTGCGAGAAAAAAAAATGTTTAAAAGCTGTGAGAACATTCGGTTTGTATACAATGCGAGCACGAGCGGCAGTTTCAATTCTATTTACATTTACCAAAGTATAATAAGCAATGGAAATTTAAGGGACGAGTAATCAGCCTGTTTTTTGTGTGAATCACGTTAAACTGACGATGAAATGGTCGATGATTTCATTTTTTTCGGCTATTTATTGCCCGTTTCTCTATCTGGGGAATTTTTTTCGTCCACCCAACTTGCGGATACTCTTCGCCACGACTCGCTGGCGATTTCGAAACCGGAGACCCAGAATCCGGGCGGCGCAGATGGTTTTCCAAAAAAAAAAGCTGTAAGAGCCATCGGTTTGTATACAATGAGAGCACGAGCGGCAGTTCCAATTCCATTTACCTTTACCAAAGCATAATAAGCGATAGAAACTTAAGCGCCTTTCCCACTAACCCAGAGAGGAGGACGAGAAAGAAAATACACATAAAGCCCGCAAACCTCAAGGGCTGTGTTCGGCGCTACAATGGTCTGTGTCGAATTAGCTCACCGCGCCCTTCGTTGTCGATCCGTGGATCACGTTTTTGTCCGCTTTTTGTGTTTTTTTTTGGCCATTGCGCTCTCCGGGAGATTCGATTACTATCAGGTGAAACGCTTCGCTACAGCGGCCGATAATTGACCGTCTCTTTGGTAAAAAAAAAATCTGTTTCATTGTCGTTTCGCTCGGATCTCTGTCGACGCAACGATAAACCGAAACTCGAGATTCTTTCAGCTGTTCGACTCTCCTTTTTCTTTCTCGCGGTCTGGAGGGAACTTTTTTTGTGTGCAATCGTTGCGGTACTCGCTGTTGTAAAATGCAACGTGCGCGACTGCATCTTTATCAACACCTCGTGGATTTATGGACGAGCGGACTCCTTTTACTCCGTGCGTGTCCCGTTGGCCGCGTCGATAAATCACGAGTGGCGTAACCACCGCGAGACTTTATGGCTCCCGGTAACAAGAGGCGTCGAAGCTCGCTCTCTCGGGGTCAAGGCCAACCAGGAAAATGCTCGAGACACCGCCGCAGGGCTCGCCGATCGAAAAGACTCTCCGAAGAATGCCCGCCGAGGCGCGGCCGCGGAACGAGGCAAAGATCGCGATTCCATCCCTTAGTAGTGCTTTTTTTTATCGGGCGTAATTTTCGCTTGAAAAATACACGTCTGGCGTGGATCGAAAAAAAATATATAGACACTTTTTATATTCGGTTATGTCTCCGCAAATGTGTGTCTTTAAACACATGTCTTTAAACACATGTCTCAACCGTTCGACTTTCTTGAATAAAAAATGTTGAAAAATTTGCTTCATTGATTTTTACGGGTAAAGTAAATAATTTTGTGTAACAATTTTGCTTCCCAAAACTTTCCTTTCGATGCATCAAATACGTCGCATTTTTTTCGAACTTTTGGATAAAAAATGAAGAAGACATTTTTTTAAATATCAATAAAAATAGTCTACATTCGACATGATCGATCAGGCGAAGACTGATCAATAGTAGCGTTTTCTTTATCGGTCGTAATTTCTGCGTGGAAAAAATGCATGTCCCGTATATATATATATAAAATATACACATACACATCTTTTACTTTGGAATATGTTTCGGCAAATATGTGCCATTAAACATATATAAACAGCAGTTTATACATTTAAAATTGATTCCTATGTAAAAAAGATAATTTCTCTCAACACTTCATTCGACACTTTTCCGAATAAAAAATGTCGAAAAATTCCCTCAATAAATTTGTACCACTAAGTAAAATAATTTTCTATTAAAATTCTGTTCGAAAGACTTTCCTTTCAATGAACTACGATTCATCAAATTCTTTTCGAACATTCGGATACAAAACTGAATTACACATAAAACCAAAAAATTCTATCCATCAAATCCTCGATACAAATGCGACAAACATATTTTCCTCTGCATTTCCTTTCCATGCGGTTCGGAAAAAAAATGCCCGCCGAAAGAGCGGCAGCGCGAAGGGGCGGCATCTCGTGCGAGCCACGTGGCCGCTGGTGCGGACCGGCGGTCGTTGACCCGGAGGAGCCGTAGTATGCAAAGGAGTGCAGCGAGACAATGATTAGGGCGACTACGGATACGCAAAGAATCGTACAAGTGAATCTCGTGGCGCAACTCCCTCGGGGATTATCTTAATTCCCTCTTTCTCTTTTCCCCGGTGTAAAGAGGATGCGTGTGTGGGTCCTCGGGCTCCTCGGCCTCGGGGTGCCCGGTTCTCCACCTAGCCGAGCTCGCTCTCTCCCCGCGCGCGTCGATACATTAACGCAGCTCGCTCACTGAAACGAGTCACGAGAATTTATGTCGTTCAAGAGCGTATAAACTTATCGGAAGTATGTAAATTGAAATGCTCGCGTGGGTATCGCCTGCCCGGAGTTCGCCGCGCGTCCACGCGCTGTGGAACATTTGTAGGATGCGGCGGCGTTGCGCTCCGGTCATCAGCATATGCATCCTTCACGGAATTATTTATGGGAACGGCTCAATTTCTCGTTCGAACCGGGGAACGGATCGAACCCGTTCGCCTCTCGTCGGCTCGTTATATTTCCTACCGATCGAAATTTATCCTCGATTATTATTCCATCAAAGCACGCGGAATTGGATTTCATCGGAGGATGCTTAATTGGCTGCGTCGTGGGTGTCGATGATCATTGGGAGAAAAAAAAAAATTCACCCTCGAGCCGACCTCGATAAATTCGACGGACCCAGCATTGGGCGGGAATAATAGTGTAAACACATTTTGATTGAAAATTAACGAACGCTGTTGGAAGCTTTTTTACATAAGCTGACTCTAAAATTTCAAACACATGTGCGTTGCAATTTTACAGTAAAACTTTTATTTCTGTAAATTTCGGACAAAATATTTGTAATTTTAATATCTCGTATTTTACAAAAAAAAATACATGATATAATATGAAATAAAATGTGACAAATAAAAAAAAGTACATTAATTTTCAATTAATGTAAGTAATGTGTCAAATGTAAAGTTCCAGTACACTAAATTTCCAATTTATTTTACCAGTGTAAGTTCGGATACGCGCAAACGCATCTATATCGGTAACGGAACCGAAAAAAAAATTATATATATATAGATATGCTCTACTCTTTCGGGCCGGGCAATAGGCGCGTTCTTTGAACCGACGTATATTTCTTCAATCGAACGGTGAAACAAAGAATACACTTTATCCCCGTCGTTGCGTGTATATCAGTCGAGTGAGTTCATGCGTAGCTCCGAGTGACGGCACGCAGCGGGGCCGTTCTAACGACGCTAATTTAGAGAGCCGTCGAATGAATTTTGTGCGCGACAGGTGAAACGTTCAATGGAGACAAGTTTGAGGCGAAGTTTCCCCGTACCGTGCCCAAAGAACATCGGAGGCTGCGGGAGAGAGACACGGATGCGATTCTTCGGCGACATCGTGACGTTCACGACAGCGCAGAGCCAGGCAGCGGACTTTATATTTAGTACCTCGGTATTTCGGGCCACCCGTTAGGTCGACGATCCACTGTTAGGCAAGACGTTTGTCATAACGAAACCGCGGTTCCGTACTCACCGCACTCTTAAAGGTACGAAATTAAAACACATATTTCCGATCTTTCGAAATTATCTTCCCACGACTCGATCGGAGCGCCTGAGCGGAACGAGCGCAGGGAAACCCCTCGGATTCCGAGTTTCGTTCCAAAAACGATTTCCTCTCCGACACTCCGACGCGCTTTTTTACGCTCAACAAACATTTATTGCCCACAAAAGTTCACCGTTTCTTTCTTCCCAATTTTATAATTTAGGATAATCGGTTTTCAATTTTTTTTTCATTTTATTTTCATTATGATAATGTATTTTCATTTTTTTGGATTTGTTTTATTTTAAATACTGTTCATTCATGAAAAAATATGAAATTGGATTTTTGTTCGACACGTGTTCCTATGTCGTGCGCACGACAAGCCCGCATCGACGTGTAGATTCTTCGTGAAAAAAAGAAGTCCAAAGCTACGAGTATTATTAGCCTTGCAATTTTTATTTTTCCGAGTAAAAATTGAGGAATTCCAGGGAATTCTTAAAGGTACGAAATTAAAACATGTAATTCCGCTCTTTCGTCCCACGGCTTAATCGTCCGGGGCGGCTAAACTGGGCAAGCACAGGGAAGCCGCTCGGATTCCGGGTTTCGTTCCAAAAGCAATTTTCTCTCCGATACTCCGACGCGCACTTCTACGTCCCACAAACATTTATTGCCCACAAAAGTTCATCATTTCTTTCTTCCCAAATTAATAATGAAAAAAAATGTATTGTAAAAAAAAGGATTCTATTTTAAATACCATTCATTCCTTTCCAAAAAAAGTAAAAATGGATTTCTGACGTTCGACACGTGCCACCCAAGTCGTCCGCGCCACACCACCGTATAGATCCAACGTTTTACCCAACGTATAGATCCTTCGTGAAACAAATAAATTTTCATTATTAAAAAAAAGGATTCTATTTTAAATACCATTCATTCCTTCCCAAAAAAAATAAAAATGTCTTTTTGTCGTTCGACACGTGCCACCCAAGTCGTCCGCGCGACACCAACGTATAGATCCTTCGTAAAAAAAAAAGAATTCTCAAGCCACAAGTATTATTAGCCTTGCAATTTTTCTTTTTTTTCCGAGTAAAAATGGAGGCGTTCCAAGCAACAAATAAAAAATAAAACCCAACTGCGTTGTTTTCGTCTGAATTTTTTTGGCTCGCCGAGTGCAAATCCGAAATTTCTGTGATACCTAAAATCCGAACGTCGAGGCGGGAGGGAGGGAGGGGGGGGGGGGTAGGCGGAGAAGTACCATACGTTCGTTACGGTGACTTATTACGTGGCCC
Organism: Ichneumoninae sp. B BG-2022a; assembly: GCA_030522725.1. NCBI lineage: Eukaryota > Metazoa > Arthropoda > Insecta > Hymenoptera > Ichneumonidae > Ichneumoninae sp. B BG-2022a. The sequence goes on from JAPYZD010000897.1 coordinate 48,177, forward strand.
CGAGGCGGATTAGTGGAGCCGATGTTGACCGAGGCTCTTGAAAATTTTCTTTGTCAAGATCGATCGCTCTGGGCTGGACGAGAGCGTGTCGTCTCTGTCGTGTGCGTCCGCGGTGCTTGTCTCTTCCGTGAGACTCCCCACCGTTCGGTTTCACGCGCCTACAGTCGCGGCGCGGCCTCTGTGCGACGTCGGCTATCTCTTCTCGTTGCGAGCCCGCCCAGACGTCGGCAAGACGCGGGGTATCTCCCTCTCTCGTTACGTAACCGAGGCGTACAGACACACACACACACGCATACGCAGAACGAGGTACAAGAAATGCGCCCGGGCGGTGCTCTCATACCTAGGGAGCTTCCCCCCCATCCCTCCCTCCCTCGCCTGGGCGCTCGCACTCGAAAAGTACAAATGAGCTGCGTGATTGTTAACATAGCGGTGGCACGAGGCGCCTGATTGCGATACCGTGTTCCAATTAGAATGTGGCCCCGCTGGGATGTGTACCCAGGCTGGGATGTGTGCGGCGAGTCGCTCCGCGATGTCCGGAACCTACCGGGAATCTCATTAATATACCTATACGATTCTTCACTCGGTTCGATAAACAAATTTTTACGATTCTTTTTTTCTTTTCTTTTTTGTTGCCGGCGCGTTGGTGAATGATCGGGTTCACGGAAAGCAGTGCGTCATTCCCCGCACCGCTATTTCGGGGGTTCCGGCTCGATATGACGTACCGAGCCGCAAGTCGGTGTGGGGCGGGGGAAATGGATATTGGTGTTTCGAGCATCCTAATATGTCGGGTTCGATTCGGAGATAGCATAGTGATTCGTACTCGGGTCGTCTCTGTGGAAATCAAATGCAATGTATTTAATGCAATGTATTAAATTTGGATTTTTTTGTTTGTTTAGATTTCGAGGGTTTGGGCTCGATGTGACGCACCATGCCGCATACCATATTTCGACAAGCCTAATATGTCGGGTTCGATTCGAAGATAGCACAGTGATTCGTACTTAGTTACTTCCTGGAAATCAAATGGATGTGGGCTAATCATATTCGAGTTATATTTCATTTGGCTTTTTTAAACATTTATTTAGATTCGGGGTTTTGGGCTCGATATGACGTACCGAGCCGGAAGTTGGTGTAGAAAGGGGAAACTAGATACTGATATTTCGACTATCATAATATGTCGTAATATCGAATTTGAAGATGGCATACTGGTTGGAATTCAGTTATCTCCATGGAAATCAAATATATGCAGCATAATTATATTCGTTATTTTTAATTTGGTTTTTTTAAATTGATTTATATTTAGGGGTTTTGGGCTCGATATGACGTGCCATGCCGGAAGTCTGTGTGGAGCGAGGAAAATAGACACCGACATTTTGACAATCCTAATATGTCGTGTTCCAAGCCAGCATGTTGATTCCTACTCAGTTATCTCCAAGGAAATCAAATGTTTGCGGAATAATTATATTCGAGTTATATCTGGCCTTCTTTTATAAATTGGTTCATTAGACATATAAATTACTATTAATTTGAGGACAGTCGTCACGATGTATTTGAAAACGGCACCGATAAAAAAATCATTAAATTTGGCTTTTTTTACTGATATATTAAACATATAAATCGATGTGCCTTTACAAGCAGTCGTCGTAATATATCCGAAAACGTTCGCGACGATATATATCACCGGCACGAGGATATAATTCAGCCAGATATAAACAAACTTCGCATATTTGAATTCAAAGCAATTCGCTCGGTCAATAAGTTAAATTTTATTTCAATAAACATCCTCATACCTATATGCTATGAAGATATACCTATATGATTTGAAGAGCTATAATTTCCCTAATTCAAATCTTTCATCGCACGAATCATCGAGATGCTAATCAGTACCGTCCACATGTTTTTTGTTCCTCAACGTATGAGCGATAGAGGCTGAAAGTTGTCACGATTTAAAATGGCAGTGATAAAAAAAATATATTCGAGGTACAATAAGTTTGCCTTTTTTAAAATTGATATATCAATCATACAAATTGGTGTGTCTTTAAAAATACTTGTCATGATATACTCTAAAACGACAGTGATAAAAAAATATATTCGAGATAAATTAAGTTTGCCTTTTTAAAAAAATGATATAATCAAACGCATAAATTGGTGTGCCTTTACAAGCAGTCGTATATCCGAAATATCTATCTCCGTCACGAGGACATAATTCAGTCACCCAATCTTCAAACATTTGAATCCACGGTAATGCGCTCGATCAACAAGTTAAATTTTATTTCAACAAACACCCATCCTGATACCGAAGAGATACGATTTCAATAAACACACATCCCCACATCTCGGCGATACGATTTCACTAATGCGAGTCTTTCACCGCACGAATCACGGCTATTCCGTACGGTCTGTATTTTTTTCTTCCCCACCGTACGAGCGATAGAGGATAAACACACATCGGAACGGTTTCACAAGTTTCTTCACAACGGCCTAGGGGGTGGCAGGGGGGGACTATATAACTCGCATGCCGGTAACTGGTTCCGAGCGTTTAAGTCGCCGAAGCGCGAGCCGCCTTTTCATTACGGTCGTCCACGGGCTCGAGCGCCTCTTTCTTTTGCCATTCTCCATTTGTCTTTTTCTCGTCGTCAGTGTCACGCGTCATAATGGCTCTTCTTATCTAAAACATTGTCCGCGCATTTGCGATGCCTACTTGCCCGGCAGTACAGCTATTTTCGCCCCAACCGCGACTCTCTATACCGAGTCGTTAGAAGTCTTAAGAGAGCGCCTATCTTGGCAGGACGCGCGCGACCGCGAGTCATAAGAGTCGCCGGTCGGTGCAACCGGCGGGATTTGCTAAAACATCGAAAAAAACTGGATATCCAGGTTCCCCGGACGAACAAGAAGCCCTCCCTCGAGCCCTGTCAATGGTATACAGAGTCCGCGGACTCGCGGCTCGTCGCTCGCGGTGCTCGATAGCGGACCTACCAGTCACGGTTGCGCACGCAGTTTCGCATAAGTTCCATGCGCGGCATCGCTCGCGACTCTGCGCAAGTAACCGACGAACGCGATATAATTGTAATTATCTCCCGAGAGAAGAAAAGAAACGGCACCTAGGCGCACCGCCGCAACCGGGAGAACTCAGATTCCTCGAGTTCCTTCCTACTTCCGATGAGAGCCTTCTGATGTATACGATCTTACGGTATCAGCGCCTTCGACGAGGTGATGCAACGAGCGTCGGCAGCTTTACGACAGGATTATTCTCTATAATCCCCCGCGAACGTGAGCTAGCTTACACGATTCCCCGGAGCGTCAATGGACCGCCCGCCTCGCTTTTTTTTCTTTCCTTTCTTCCTTGCCCTCCCCCATTCGCTATTAATCTCCCTGATCCTATTATCGCTCTTTAGCCCAAACAACCTCGTGTGCCTCGTGTGATATTGAAAAAGGTTTATTCGAGATCTGTCCCTTCCTTCCATGGTTCTTTTTTTGGAGGGCGGAGTGGGGCGAATTGTACCTTGGGGCAAAACGGACCATTTTTGGTGCCGTTTTTGTCGTAGGATATAAAGAACCGTTTTGCCTCTTTACCGACTCGATAGCGTCAAAGATCTTTGGGACTGACTGTGGGTTTTTTTAACGAGGATCGTAAAAAATCCAAGTCCTTCGCGAAAGATGACCGGTGGTCGATGGGAGGGTAAGAGTAATTCTCCGGTCGTCAGTCGGATTAAGACGGATAAAAATGATGTTTAGAAAGAGATAAAAAGGTAAATACAAAAAGAAATCTTATGGAACAAAGCAAATAAGTCTGCGTTCTACAGAGGCCACAGTGGGGCAAAATGGTACCTTGGGGCAAAACGGACTATTTTTTTTACCGATTTTGTGGCGGAACGTAAAAAACCGTTTTGTCTCTTGACCGGCTCGACAGCGCGTCAAAAATCTGCGGGACTGACTAGGTATTTTTATCGAGGATCATAAAAAAGTCCAAGTCCCTGCTTCGCAAAAGAAGATGGGACTGGGTAAGAATAATTCTTCGTCCGGCAGTCGGATTAATACGAATGAAAGTAATATTTACAAAAAGGTAAAAATAAAAATAAAAAGAAAATGGAACCTTATGGAGCAAACCAAATAAGTCTGCCTTTTTGAGAGACTGCAGTGGGGCAAAACGGACCATTTTTTGTACCGATATTGTCGCAGGACATGAAAACCGTTTTGCTTCTTGACCGGCTCGACAGCGCGACAAAAATCTTCGGGACTGACTATAGGTTTTTTTTATCGAGGGTCGTAAAAAATCCTAGTCGCTGCTTCGCGAAAGACGATGACCGCTCGTCAATGGGAGGGTAAGAGTAATTCTCGATCCGCCAGTCGGATTAAGACGGATGAAAATGATGTTTATCAAAGAGGTAAAAAAGAAAAACTTTAAAAAAGTGAAGTCTTATGGAGCAAAGCGAATAAGTTACTAGTAGGATTTGACCGAATGACTTTTTATATTACGTTCCGGAGAACTGGCGAATAAGCGAAATCCGATTAGGCGTCCTCCGTTGCGTGGCACCGGGCAAAGAGCAACAGCTTTGTACAAAAATCGTCTCCCGGGCATTCCTTCATACCGGCTAAGGCACCCGGTGCGTATTCTAACCGTCTTCTTGAAACCCTCCTGTGTTTTTACTCTCTCTCAAACTCTACACAACCGTTGGAAATTCTCGGCCAACCTGACTCGGGGATTTCGTTCGAGTAACCCGCGAGAAGTAAGCGCGAGTAATGCTATGACTCACGCGATACCTGTGGATATTCGGATTGTTTGTCCATTTAGCCGCAGCTGGGATCCTCATTCGCTACACCTTCGATTATCCGCTGGTGTGAGAAGACCAGCGATATATTTTCTTACATTGAACAAACATTCATGAATTTTACAATGTATTTATTTTTATCAACGAACAATTTTTTAACTACAAACAAATAACAATTGTTCATATATTTAACAAACCTTGTTCGATATTTTTTCGTTAATTTTACAACTTTTGTTTTTGTCAACGAAATATTTTTTAATGAAAACGAAATCGTTAAATTTACAACGAAAATTGTGTACTATTGTGCAACTTGTAATATTGTAGTTGTGTATTGTGACTCACGCGATACCTGTGGATATTCGGGTTTTGCCCATTTAACCGCAACTGAGACCGTCATTCGCTACACCTTTGAGTATTCAAATGTTGGTACATTTAAGGAACGTTCATTCATTTTTTTCGTTAATCTTACAATTTATTTTATTGCCGACGAACCATTTTTATAACGAAAAAAATGCGATATTGAGACCGAAAATTGTGTACAATGCCGTGACTCACGCGGTACCTGCGGATTCGGGCTGTCCATAAATGGACAATCGGAGCTGGACCCTCATTCGCTACACCTTCGATCATCCACCAGTGCGAGAAGACCGATAATAACTATACGCACATTTAACAAACATTCTTTAATATTTTTCGATAATTTTACAATTAATTTTCTTGCCAAAGAACAATTTTTTAACGAAAAAAAAAAGTAAATTAACACTGAAAATTGTGTGAGTTTGTCGAAAATTAATGTTTATTAAAATGTGCGAATTTTTGTTATCGCCGATCGTTCGGGTAGTCGAATAATCTCGCGCAGGACTGTACCGCAGTGATTTACGATGACGATAATGGTGGGTGCAAAATGAAGAGGTAACAGTCCTTAAGGACCTCGAATTTGCGCGTGAATTATGGAGATAAGTGCCTTAAGTATGACGAAGTTGGCCTCGCGACGACAATAGCCAAAGGATCCATAAATTTCTATCGCACCAGAAGAGCGAGAGCGATAAAGAGGAGGGGGTGGGGGACGTGGAGGAAGATGTAAAGAGAAAAGAAGAAAAGAAGAAAACGAAAGTGTAAGAGATGATTCGAGGTATTGGATAGCGTACGTGACTTTACTGCATGAAAGTTTCTCACTGATTTATCTGCGGGCGATAAGTACAGCTTAGGAGGGGTAACGAACGTACTACGCGCTGCGGATCGGATCCGGGTACGTGGAATAGAGTAAAAGCGTCCTCCCGCGTATCGGGAATTAACGCCGCGCGTTTCCAGTTATAGTTTCGCATTATAGTCTCTTTCGGAGAATGGCGATTTCTCGATTCGATCGAGGTTAGCGGGCGTCCCTGAAAAAAAAAAAAAAAAGAACCGGCATTCTCTGGTTATTACCAAAACACGGGGCGACGAAACCTCGTACGAATTATGTAACTTGGTCACGGAGAAATTTTATTTTATTTCTCGTAGAGACAAGAACTTCGATACCGTGATCCAATTTAGGCACGGCGATGACAAGAAACTATCTTGCTGCAGCACATTTTTTTCAGAGGTACAGTGAATCGTAACGATAAGATACGAAATTTCTGGACCATATGGTCTTCGGCATGGAAATCGAAGCGGGCCAGTTGGGGAGTCGTATTGAGATTTAACATTCTCGGATCTCCGAAGACGGCTGGGCGATTGGCTTGTGACGAGATGCAACGATCTTGTCAGCCTGAGTGTCGCCTACGGTCTTATCTCGATGCGTTTTCCCGAGAGCGCATTGAAAAAAAGAGCATCGGCTGGTCCGGCAATGTTTTCCGTCTCCCAACAGCTAGACGAGAAATAATTGGTCGACAAATAATTGCCACAAACTGCATTAGCCGCGTCAACGAATTAGAGAGCTCATTGAAAAAAAAGCATCGGCTGGTCCGGTAATGTTTTCAGTGTTCGAACAGCCCGTCGAGAAATAATTGGTCGTGCCACAGACTGCATTAGCCGCGTCAACAAATTAGTCGATCGGGATCCAATTAAACACTCGAACCAACCCACTTAAACATTTGTATCGATAGATTTTCTTATGTAGACCAGGAGCCGTTTTTCCGCGTCAGCGACGGACACCTGGAAATTTCTCCGGGTCGCTTCGGTCCAACCTCGCCGGTCCGGTTGGAAAGTCATATCGAGAAAAAAAAAATCCCGTATCCCCGAAGAGCTGAACGGTGGGCTCGTCTTGTGGGAAGACGCAACCAGCCACATCACTCGTCAATCTGTATAACCCTGAATATCCCCAACGCTATTATCTCCATATGTTTGCCCGATAGCTCATTGATAAAAAAAAGAGCCTCGACTGGTCCAGCGATTTTTTTCAGCGTCCCAACACCCAGCCGAGAAATAATTGCTCGCGCCACCGAGCGCATTAGCCGCGTCAACAAATTGCTCGATCGAGAACCGATTAATCACTCCCACCGGCGCATTTGAATGGTTATCTCTATCGATTTCCTTATCTCACCCAGAAGCCGTATTTCCGTCTCCGCGACGGTCACCTGGAAATTTCTCCGTTTCGCTCCGACCCAATCGGACCGTGACGATAAATCTCGTCCCCGATCGAGAGTAAATAACGAAAAGTGTGCGCTCGGAACGCGGTTGGGTAAGAGAGTAAATATCGACGTAATCGGAGCGTTCGAGGCGTGTGGCTGGCGCGCGACGCAAATCAATCGCGGACCATTAGCCGCGGCAGACGTTCAAGGATAAGGATTCGGAAACAGAAGATCGACACACGCCCAACAGCCGCAGCGGTCGGTCAGGCGAGATGATACGGCCGGAGCGACTGCCACTGCCAACCGTTCTGATCGATGCTCTCGCTGCGCGGCGCGGTGCCTGACCCCACAGCTGTGTCGCATTAGCCGCGAGAGCGAGAGAGCTCCGTCAGATGCGACGCGTTGGGTCGATTACGAAATTGATGATGTGTTCGTTGCGTCTACTTGGATAATAGGAGGGTGAGCAGCGTCTCCGGGGCAATCCGACCCTGAAGACAACACAGGACACTCCGCCGTGCCGGCGAGTCCTCTCCGTATCAATCTTCACGAGTCGCGCTCCTCAATTGATCGTTAGCCAAAGGGTCAGGCCACTCCGCTGGAAGGAAAGCGGGTCCGAGTCGCCGCCCTCGACTCGCACGAAAAATCGTCTCACCGCACTCGCTTTCGGCGAAGGCGCGCGGTCTCACCGAGTCAGCGATTCGACAAATTCGTCGGATGGCTCGAGGCAACCAACGTCCGGGATATTTCAATTACAATGCACTGGGCTAATCATCAGTCCGACGCAGCATGACCGGCCACTGCCGTTTACGTCCGCGTGGGTGCACAAAGTGCTCCCCGGCATCGGGAGTCGCCGCTGCCACAATTCGCGTCCTCAGTGTGCGGGTGCATCGCACCCGTTACGCCTGCGGTTCCGTATACGCACAGCTGACCCGGAAGCTCACGCAATTTACTGGCCCGACGACACTGTTCACGGAGACACGGGAACCGATGAGGGAACGGCGAAAAAAGATCGTTCCGACCCGCGAAACCTCGCGATTTTCGAGCGTGCGCGTCGAACGAGAGAGACCACTTTGTGACACCGAAAAGTAATTGACTGTACAACATTTTTGCAATTTTATCTTTTGTTTATATAGAGGTAATATCCATATATCCAAGGTATCCACTTTGTTGGACCAAAAAATAACATAAATCTTTTTTAAAGTGCTTTGGTAATATCCATTACTTTCGGTCGTTTTTATTACCATATATTCGATAGGATGTAATACACTATATATAGTGTGCGAAGACTATGTACAGTGCACTATATACTATATAGTGCAACCACTATATAGTATGCAGACTATATATAGTGTACTATGTACTATATAGGGCAATACACTATACAGTATGTGATATAATCATGATATATTACACGAATTGCACGTAGATCAATGATATTAGCACTGGACCATATTCACCACATTACCGTACATACAACCTAATATCGACTGTTGCCGAATGGGCATTACTTATTTCAAACCTCCACTATATATCCGTAATATCTACCTCAAGCAAGGGAGCTCACTTTGTCGCACCGGAAAGTAATCGATTTTGCAAGCATCGATTTTGTAATTTTAATCAATTTTGATATATTTTGGTATTACCGAAAGTAATAACCATTATTTCGGTGTCTGTCATTACTACATATTCGATACGGTATAACATACCATAGTATGCAATATAATGATATATTACCCAAGTGCTGAGAAGTGTTAAATCAATGACATTAGCACCGGTCCATATTCCCCCCTTTCCCCCCACATTACCATACACACAACATAATATCGACTGTTGCCCACCGGGCATTGCGCGTCTCAAACCACCACTATACATCCGAAACATCTTCCCTCTTACGTTCGATCCTTGCAATTAGACGATCGGTAATTTTACGCGCACTCACGGAAAAATGGTCAGAGCGATCGCGTGACCGAGAACACCCCGCCCTATACGGTAGACTTTGTATTTTTCAAGGAAATCCAAGTAAAAAACCAAAAAAAAAAAAAAAAACAAAGGGCGAAGGTTCAGGCAAGAAAAGAAGGAGAGAGTGCGAAGGTACAGGCAAAAAAAGACGGATCGCGAAAATACACGGTCATTATCCTGAACGATAGTTCAAAAGAAAATAATAGTGGAATACCCCGGACAATGTGTACTACATTTAATGTCGGAAGGAGAGAAGAGCAGCCAGTAGTGTAGGCCGCAACCTCTTGAACTCCGTCAGCAGTTCCGGCTTTGGCTAATCGCCCCCCCGTAATGACCGGCTGATAGAGAGCGCCGCCTCGGCCATCGCTCGAGGGCATTGAATCGTCGTTGCGTGCGTGGCTTTATCGTAATACTATACACACAGCATACCCCGCATAGCGTCCGATAAAGTTTGAGTGAGCTAAACGGTTGTATAGTGAACTCACGAGAATTGCATTAATTGACGTCGAAGCGCTTCGAATGCCTGGAGCTGCGGATCAAAATTGTCGCTAATCCCGAGCGAAGAAAAAGGCGAGTCGGGTTTAATTATTATCATTGCGGTGTGGCCCTCTGAGCCGCGGCGCTCGGTTGGTCCGCAGGACAGGTTACTGGATCGTTCAGCGCTCATCGGCGATACTCCTAGCGGCTCGATTGTGTGATCTCGGAGCTCCTCCTGCTCGGTGGCGAGGAGCGCGCCGACTCGACCGAGGAGCAGCTGTGTGGAAACGCGAGGGAACGCGAAGCAATGAATCTAGGAATAAAGTGACTCCGGGGAACTGGATTCCGCGATGATTGATCCGCCGCTGGGCTGTCGTCGCGCGCGTCTTCCCTCCGCCGCGTCCCGCGGCCAGGGCTCTTGAATTCATCCGCGGCGAGGAGAGCCTCGCAGATTGAGCCAGTCACACTACGGAGCTTCCTAGTCTTCCTCCTCGCGCAATAAAATAATTTTCGTAAGTGCCCCCGATCGTCGGGGCGATACGAGGAACGGTCCAATCTGCGATGTGGAACACAACAGTTGCGGCGCGAAGGTGCAACGGGGATAAATGACTCGCTCTCAAACCGTTTGGCTCATAGTTTAAATTGAGCGCGCGCGCACAGCGGCCACGGGATTTGGAGTATTCTTGGATCGGGCTGCGCCAGTTGCGGGCCCGATCGCATTCTATCGTTAAATTTCACCGGTTCCGAAAGTGCCAACAGAACAAGTGACTCCGCGTCCCGAAAGCCCCGTAACTCAATCGGCGAGGAGGTTCGGGACGAGCCTCTGGCACGCAGCGGCGGGCGCGACCGCTCGATATGCAAATAGTCGATAAATAACGATAAGATACTCACTGTATTCGGAGGTGTCGTCGTTCGATCCGTTGACCGTGCCGTCGGGTAGTATCTGCAGGTGACGATTCTTTATGTACATCTGTATCTTCCTCGAGGCCCCGGTGATGTGACTGAGATTCGCCGATCTCTCGGCCCTGACGCCGGCGTCGAGATCGACCGGCAGAGCGGCCGCTCTGCCGATTATCGTGCCGATCGCGAGGACGCCGAGCCCCGCGCCGACGCCCGACCTTCCACCGGGCCCCGAGGCGAGGCCCGATTTCCACAGACTATTGTGCCCGAAAGCCACGAGGAACAGCAGCAGAGCCAGCTGAAGGTACGATCGGCTCTGGATGCTCCTGTGCCTTCTCCTCCTCTCCCTCCTCGCGTTCTCACAGCTCTTTGACGATCGGGACGCCCCGCACGCGCACTCGACACGACACTCTCCCGTCCGTCCGACCTCCCGAAGATCGCCGATCGCGGAATCGTCAGCGATCCCGTTTCCCGAGCGTTGACTAGAGATAGCGGCCGATGGTTCCCCGATCGTCGGACCGACCGGACACTCCCGATCTGCGCCGCAGCCGCCGAAGAGTCTCTGCCGATCGTCCTCGCGCGCGCAGCGCGGGCGCGTTAGGGGACAGGTGGAGGCTCCCGGGGAGCCGATCTCCTCGTGCCGGAGGCGGATCGGCGACACCCTCCGGGCCTCCTCGACCGGACGAGCCTCGACGATCTCGTCTCGGGTGATCTCGCTGACCTCGGGAACGTGGTCGTCGTTCCGCGGGGTGACGACCGGCCGACGCGGGCCTTCCGGCTGCGACCTGTGCCGTCGGAGGTGGGCGCCGGACCTCCTGCGCCCTCGGCGGTCTCGCTGGTCCGCGAGCCCGAGGTCGTTCGAGGACGCCGACGAGACCGGTGGCGATCCATCATCGCGGAAAAACCCGTCCCACCGATCGTTTCCGGGAACGGTTCTCCACTCGGCAGACGGACCGGGGAACTCGCCGCGGCGATCCTCCTCCTCCTCGAGAGTACCGCAGCTCTGTCGCCGGGTTGGAAAGCTTCGATGGGCCGGACAGGTGAACGAGACGATCGGCTGCGAGGATGACGGTATCGGGTATTCGGCACGTTCAACGCAGTGCAGCAGCACCCTTGGCCCGCTCCTGTCGATCTCTCCGGGCATGACGCTCTCATCCACACTTCGTGTCCACACCCTTCTCTCCCTTACTTAATTTTATTCCTCGTCTCTCCTTCGAGCGATCGGTTCCCTCCTCGATCTCTCGCGACACTCGATTGTCCTCGGCGCCGTTCAAAACCTCGTCGAACCGAGCGCCGATCGCGCGCTCGACGATGAGCCTGAGTCCGAACCCACGAGGCGATAAGGGCTTTCGAGGGAGCTCGCGACTGATCGCGGCGAGACGCCCTCTTCCGTCATTCGATATCGCATCATCGTCGCGACAAACCGTTGCCGCACGCCGATCCACCGCGAAACTATCTACCGGCTCGAGGTCCGGTATTTGTCTTCCGTCGTTTTTCTTCTTGTTCGCTCGTCGCAGAGGTCAGAGGCTCTAACGATCGGTATCAGCCTCGAGGAGCTCGAAGCGGCTTTGCCGGTCCCCAACCCGGCGGAACACCCGTTACACAGGCGATGATCCTAGTGGGACATAACCGATCGGCTCTGCCGGATCGATAGGTCGAATTTATCGTCGTTATCCCTAAGCGCCCTCGGGGCATCGGACGGCGCGCTCCTCGCCGGGGCTGCGCCGATCCGAAGGGCTATCGGTTACCTCGTTCAACTTCCCTCTTCTATCTGTCACTGCACTCGCTCGCCAACGCCGTGGATCCAACATCGGCGGTTTCTCTTTCCTCTCGCGCAACGCTCACTCCGTTTCTTTCGATCGATCGATAAATCACCGATCGCACCGACACTCTCCGGACGCGCTACTCGTTTTCCCTTTACGGCGGGGCTCTCCGTGCGTTTCGTCCCTCTCCGGCCTCAGCCACTGACGATCATCCCTCGCGCTGGCGTCGACGCGAACCACGTGGACCGATTCTTCGCGCTCCTCCTCGTCACTTAATTTCTCTCCCGATCGATCACACAAAAATTAAAATAAAAAAAAACAATATCACGGTCGGATCCTTCGTGGACGCGTCCGAGGAAATTCGACACCGCCGCGCACTTTAAACTCCCTCTCTCCACTTCTCTATCCCGATCCGTTTGGCACACGCTCGGATAGGCTTTCTCGTATCCCTTTTACTTCTTCGTGCCCTCACACTCTCTCGTCCCTCACGAAGGCGCTCTGCGAACGAGGCTGAATTTCCGAACGACACAGACACAGTGAACGAACCCAAAAAAAAAATGAAAAAAGAAAAAAATCATAAAATTTAACACATTGGAGCTCGTTGCTCCGATCGCGATTGCTCTCGGGTCTCGAGGGCTATCGACCTCGATCGAGCGCCGAGAGAGAGCCCGAACGAATATCGCCGGCAATCGAGAGTAATCAATTTCCCATCCGTACGGAAGTCGGACCGGCGGATCGGCTCGATCGTCCCTCTTCGGGGTGCAAATGTCACGAGCGATGACGAACCACCGCGACGAGAGACGTGGAAAACGCGCGCCCCGGCGCGCTCACTCCAGACGGATTTTTTTTGTATTTTATCTCTGTTCCAATCCTCTTTTACCTCGCGCGAGCAGTATATATCACCGACGTTGTGTAACGATGGAGCGGAGTGCGAGCGGGACGAGTGGGAGTGAAAGAAGTCGAGAATGGTCAAAGTCCTCGGTAGGGTCGGGGGGGTTTTTGGGTCGGAGAAAAAGGGGGATGGTCCGCGGTTTGAGAGACCGCCAGGAGAGAGCCAGCGAAAATCGGAGCGAGCAAGTGGCCGATGCTCATACGGAGTCAAACGCCGTCCCCGGTAAGATATATCGGATCCCTCGGAGCGACACTGGCCGCTCGCGGCCGACTGAGTCGAGAGACGGAACACAGGCCCGGGGTTATCTCGTAGGTCGGATGATGCCGGTGCGGCGTCCGAGAAACTACTGAACGAGTGTGCCCGCGGTTCTCTCTTCTCCGGCTCTCGGGTTCGGGCACTTTAGTTCGCCTCTCGTACCATCGAAGACCGACACACCAGCACGCGCCGCCACGCCGTGTCGAGGAGCAGCAGCAGCAGCAGCAGCACCAGAGCACGGCAGCAGCACTCGCGGTCCCGATGTGTTGGACCGACGGAGGAACACACACACGCACACGCTCGACACGGGCCTTCGCACAGCCCCGATATACGAGCAGCACCGACACACGTGCGCAGAGGAGGAGGAGCGTACGCAGCAGCGAGCGAAGATCGACTCAGTCGCACCGGCCGTGTGCCGCTGCAACATTCAACCCTGTCCACTACGTCCCGTGCTTCAACATCGGCAACTTCGAGGTGACCGATCGCCTCAACCACCACCACCTACTTGTTCCTAACTCTTCTTTCCCGCTGTCCCTTGTTCTCATTCCCATCCCGTCTCGACTTTTCCTTCTCCGCGCGACGAGCCGAGCCCCGACACCCGACCGGACCCGGCGAGGCAGCACGCGACAGATATCTTGGAGCGCTCGCCAGAAGAGGATCACGGGACGGACCGGCACTACCGGCGCTCACGGGTTACCCGTGAGCTGGAT